>JAASFT010000096.1:0-42351 GCA_023333885.1 Globisporangium parvum
ACTCCTCGAGCTTGGCTATGCACGTGTCCTGCAGTCCCTCTTTCTTTGGGTCGTTCTGGATCAACGCCAGCACGTACTTGCTCAGCACGTCCGGGTCCGCGTCGCACCTGTGCGATCCAACGCGTGCACACGCAGGAGCACCCGCGATGCGTCAGTCTCCAGAGCACTCGTTGCGAGACACACATCACGTATTGTGGTCTCGCGCACGCTCGGCGCTACACGACATCATGCGCATCACAAAGCGAGACGTACACTGGCTCGAGGCTGCGGATGAGCCAGTCGCGGAGGAGGTCCTTGGATTCTCCGTCCATGCTGCTGCTTGTCGCGGGCGCTCACTCACTCGCGCACTACTTGCGTCGTCTTCACTTGCTCGCGTCGTGCGTGCGTGCTGTCGGTCGTTGCCTGCCTTTTGCTGGTTGAACGCTGCTGCCACCCGTCGTCCCCTGCTTCGTTTACTGGCCCCCAGAGCAGCTTGAAAGAAAAGCTACATCTCTAGGTAAAACATAGCGATCGAGATGATCTTCAAAACAATGCGGTCTTAACCACTTGCTATTTGTAAGGTGTGTTTGCCACATTCGAACTTGAATACTGTATGGTTTGACCATACCAGGAGGTTGCGTAGTGAAAGAAACGAGGTCAATTTCCAAAATATACAGAATAGTAGAAAATATGGGAAAGGGGATGGAAGTTTGAGAATCGAGAGAAAATTACATATAGATCCGATAAGTCCGAGTTGGGGTGGACCACAACATGCAAAAGATTGATTGGAATAACGTATCGTTTGCTACCCTACCCATGCGTACTTTTGCCCAAACTTAACCTTGTGTGTGGAGGCGCAGCATGAGCTCCTCTCGACGTCGATGAAGATCAACAAGACAACATGGCTCCACAACCTTTGAGCGGGTCTCAAGGGCCACTTCGCTCGCTAGACAACGCAATGAACAGCCCACACATACAAGCACCATCTGCTCGAGTACGTGATGCGCGTCCAGCGCACTTCGACGGTGTGGACGGCTCGCCGCTTCGCTGCCTCCATTGATATGCTTGAGCCGTAGTTGCGCGCAAAGTCCACTTCTAGCAGCAGTAGTGGGAAGCAAGGTCGTTAGTACCATGTGCTCGCCGCAATCAAGCGCAAGTGTAAGCTGCAAGACGCAGCGCACTGCCCTCCACTCCGTCAACAGCGAAAGGTCGGTGTCAGCGTGACAGCGGCTCGTTTGCTTGAGGGCTAGAACCAATAGCACTAGTCCCTGAACCAGCTCGAGGTCGGCGTGCGCGATCTCCATTTATGCGAGTGGGTTGCTGCGCAAGTCGCTGGTCATCAGCTCACAACACAGCACGAGTGAGCTGCACGCACCACACTTGCCTTCCGCAGAGCCTGTCGCAAGTACGCATAGCTGCTTCAGAGTCTCGGGAAACCGGACGCCTCGAATCTTTTGAATGTGGTTGAACGTTGCGTTCCTGCTCAAAAGTAGTGGCTTAGGTACTCGGTCTCGACCGACCGCCACAATCAAGAGCAAGAACATCGGTATGGTCGACAATCGGGAAGGCCTCGATATTGTTGCTTGCGAGGTTTCAAGTCGCAGCCACATTCACGAACACTTGAGGCGACAGTCTGTGCCTCTTGTCCGTGTGGTAAAGTGAGGGTGAAATTCCCCGCTACCAAGCTGTTCGGATCGAAAAAGTCGCAAAAGTCGACTCGAGCATTGTCAAAAAGTGGGTAAGTCAAGCGTGGATCAGCGGTTCGAGCAAATCCAAGGCGCCGATGATGTCACCTCCAGAGCCGATGATGTAGTAAGGAGCAAAGATTTAGCGTCATTGAAAGCTGTGCTAGTGTTTGTATGTGGAGAAGAGCTTCACCTTTGGAAAGCATGTGCCTTCGCATCCTGCCTCGCCGATGCCGTACGACTTGTCCATTCGTCTCGCACATTCGTCGCACGAGTGACTCGCATCCAGCTACCCCCAACCATCTCTGAGAGGGATGCACGTTAAACCGTCGCGAGATGAAAAGGATCGACTGATCCTGCGCATTGGCAAGTCAGCGGAAGACCCGCGGCATTTTGGTTTGGCACCTTCGCTCTATTGGGAGATCAGTGCCTCAGCGCGCGCTACGAACGCCGCGTTTGCACATCTTGTGGCCCATCCGATTGCACACCACGCGATCCCCTAAGAGCTGCTACATAGCATCGACTCGCCCTGCGCGCTACGACTGGTTCGAGCCTTTCAACCTCGCAGCCAAGAGTCTCCCAGCGCCGAAGCGGATCGAAGTACCTCCGTCAGGTACAGCGCGTTGAAGACGCGCGAACGAGTCGACCACTCAAGGATAGCACCTCCAACACGCCGGTGAAGCGATCTAGACACGGGAGCGACTGATCGGTTCTCGACGGAAGCCTAAGAACCCGAACAAGAAGAATTTTGCTGTGTGTTTACCACACCCGTCAGGTGAGCTCGGTTCGTGTCGTCAAACCGATCATATGCGAACGGCGTTGACACCGACTTGTACTTCACTTTTACGTTTGCGACTGGCGACGGCTCGCACTCCGTCGCCCCACAGTCTCTCCAGCTCACTAGATGCAACCGAAGCCACTCCTTCTGCGTCGGCCTTTGGTCTGCTGTGTGTGACACCACTTGGGTCGCCCGTTCTGGTACACATCGTTCCTCGCGGCGCGATCATGTCACACTCACATCTCGTTGGTGCTCGCCTCAAGCTTAGTCGCTCGCTCGGTCGCTCGCCGTGTTCTCGTGCTCTACTTCGCCGTCAAGACCAACGGCACTCGATACTGCTCCAACGAACCACGAGCTGGTCGAGCGCTCTTGCTGGCACATGCCGGTCTGTCTTCCAACAGTTCGTACACAGGAGCAACCGTCAGAAGCGAGAGCAGCAAAGAAGTACGCAGCAGCCTCGTTCGCTTTGCCTATGTCGTTGATGCATGAGTGCGAGAATGTGAGCGTGCGCATGCTCGACGAGCCGCCACAAGCCAAAGGTCGAGGGGCGAACAGGTGCAGCTCATGGCGCTTGATACTACGTCGCACACGCGCAGTGCTCGACACTCTGTCCTGCAATCGCTACGGTGGGGTTGCCTGTCGTGGCACAAGCGCTCAGGCTTGTGCTCGCTTTTGACAGCTTCAACCCGCTGCAACCTCTCTTTTATCACTATCAAGGTATCATTCTTTGGTCATGCGAACAGCGAACATGGCAGCCGACGCCACTGCGATGGCGCCTGGAATGAATGAGCCGGACGCACTCGCCAGCGCATGGGTCGTCGCGCGCGCAT
The DNA here is from genome assembly GCA_023333885.1 of Globisporangium parvum. NCBI lineage: Eukaryota > Oomycota > Peronosporomycetes > Pythiales > Pythiaceae > Globisporangium > Globisporangium parvum. Next base: position 3,273 of record JAASFT010000096.1, read on the forward strand.
TTCCTCGCATCGCAGCGCTTCATCATGTCGTGCTTGCGCTCTCGGCGCTCCTCGATGCTTCGCCACGCTGGACGCTTCTCCGCGCCGTGCGCGCTGGCGACTTACGTCTCGTGGAGCGCATTGTACGAGCGCAGACCCAGCACCGCGGCGTCGCGAGCATCCAAGCGACGCTAGCTGCAGAGGACGCCGCTCGATGCGCGCACCAAGCGATTCTCGAGTATCTATTCGGCGCGTTTCCAGGCGAGATCGCTGTCGAAGGCGTGATCGAGGAAGCAGCGGGAATCGGCGACCTCGCGATGGTCCAGTGGCTTCACGAGCGCTCGCGTGCAGACGGCGACAGCGCGAACATGGAGTTTGCGATCGACGAAGCGGCAGCAAACGGGCACTTGGCAGTCGTGCAGTGGCTCTTTGCAAACCGGCTTGGGCAGTTCTCTGACTACGTGCTTGAGACCGCGGCGATGAACGGCCACATGGACGTCGTCGCGTTCCTCCACACGCACGCGACGGTGGAGCTCTTGGACGGCACGATGGACCAGATCGCAGCATCCGGCAACCTCGAGATGCTGCGCTGGCTCCACGCACACGGATACGGAGACTGCTCGACGTACGCGATGGACGCAGCGGCCGCCGAGGGCCATCTGCACGTCATCGAGTGGCTCCACGACACGTTCCCAGGCACAGGCTGCACGTCGGACGCGTTCGAGAACGCCGCCGAACGCGGCCACTTGCACGTGATCAGGTGGTTCGACGCGCATTACGACGATGCGCGCTGGACGCCCGAGGCGATGGACCTCGCGGCGATCAACGGCCACCTCGACGTCGTCAAGTACCTGCACGCGCATCGGCTGGAGGGCTGCACTGTGCGTGCGATGAACTCCGCGGCGGCTGAAGGTCACTTGGACGTCATCCAGTTCCTCCACACGCACCGGCACGAAGGCTGCACGCGCGACGCGATGAACAACGCCGCGTGTCGCGGCCACCTGGCGCTCGTGCAGTGGCTCCACGCGAGCCGCACCGAGGGCTGCACGTGGGTCGCGATGAATGAAGCGGCGCGCAATGGCCACCTCGACATCGTCCACTTCCTCCACACACACCGCACACAAGGGTGCACGTCGAGCGCAATGGACGACGCAGCTGGGTGGGGCCACTTGGACGTCGTGCAGTGGCTCCATGCGAACCGCGGCGAGGGCTGCACACAGGCTGCGATGGACACAGCAGCAACGAACGGCTTCCTCGACATTGTCCAGTGGCTCCACGCGCATCGGAGCGAGGGCTGCACGACGCGCGCGATGGACGGCGCAGCTGAGAACGGGCACTCGGCGATCGTGCGCTTCCTCCACGACCACCGCACGGAAGGTTGCACGACGCAAGCGATGGACCGCGCAGCGAGTCGCGGGTTCCTCGACATTGTCCAGTGGCTGCACGACCACCGCACCGAAGGGTGCACGACCCGTGCGATGGACAGCGCGGCGAAGAAAGGCTTCCTCGACGTCGTCCAGTGGCTCCACACACACCGACAGGAGGGCTGCACCACGCGCGCGATGGACCGCGCTGCTGGCAACGGTCATCTGGACGTCCTTGCGTTCCTCCACGCGCATCGCACCGAGGGCTGCACGCCTGACGCAGCGAGCAACGCGCTCTGGAGCAACCACCGGCAGATCGAGACGTTCCACTGGCTCTACGAGCACGCGCGCGCATCCGTCGACGTCGCCGCCGTGCGCGAGGAAGCTGAGCAGTCGGACCTGCGCCACATCCTCCGCTGGCTCGATAGTCTCGAGCAGCAACCGCGTCCCACGCATGTGTGACGCCCACGAGCGCCATCCATTCATGCTCTGATTCATACTTACACTTGGTTCGTTCCTGCAGCTGCTCTCTCTCTCGCGCTCTCGAGACAACGGTACCACGGTCACGCTAGAGCTCGAACTTGGTGTGGACCTTGAGCAGCGTGCGCATCTCGTAGTGCGCGACCATTGCGCTCGGCCGGTCGCTCGCGTTGTAGCTGAGACACCGCAGCGCGAGCTCGCGAATGTCTTCGGGGCAGTCGGGGCCGAGCTCCGGTTTCTCTTCGCTCGTGACCTTGAGCACAATGAGCGCGTTCGTGACGCCCTCGAACGGCTTCCTGCACGTCGCGAGCTCCGAGAGCAGGACGCCGAGCGAGTAGATGTCCGCCATCTCCGTGTACCGCTCGCCGCGCAGCACCTCAGGCGCGATCCACGCCATCGTGCCGATGCCCGCGGTCATCGTTGTGTCCACTTGCCACTCGCGGCTGATGCCAAAGTCGCTCAGCTTCGCTTCGTACGACGGACCGAGGAGCACGTTCTTGGACTTGAGGTCGCGGTGGATGATCGGCGAGCTGAACGAGTGGAGGTACACGACCGCCTCCATGATGTCGAGCGCGATCGCGGCCCGCGACGGCAGCGTCGCCGAGCTCTGGTACCAGTCAAACTCCTCTGCGCCGCCCTTGGCGTGGTGCTGGCGCTTGAGGAGCTGCTCGAGGTCGCCGTTTGGCATGAACTCGAGCACGACCGCCATGTCCGAGAGCGTGTTCCAGCTCACGCCGATGAAGCCCACAATCTTCTCGTGCCGGAGCGTCGAGCAGAGCTTGATCTCGTCAAGGAACGCCGCGAGACAGCGGTCGTCACTCGCCTTGTCCGGCAAGATCTTCTTCACCACGACCTTGTCGCCGTGGTAGTTGGCCACGTGCACGATCCCAAAGCCGCCCTTCGCAATCGCCTTGCCGATCTTGATGTCGCTCGACGGGATGCGGTACTTGATCAGGCTCGACTCGACCACGGCGCCGCCCATCATCGTGACCTTGCCGCCCGTGAAGATCGTGTTAAAGTTGTAGCTCGAGCCCGTGAGCTCGCTGTTCGCATGCGCGCTGCGCTCGTTGCTGTAGATGTTCCCGCTGCCACTCCCGCCAGCCGACCCGATCATCGTGTGATTCGCGAAAAAGCCCGTGTCCGCAAAGCCCTGCGCCTGCGCCTCTTTCGACATCTTGGCGCGGTACGACCGCACGCCGACGACCGCGAGCGCGATCGCGAGCACAGCGGCGACGCAGATCACGACGATGAGGATCACAGAGAGGCTGCTCGAGTTGTCTTTGCTGCTGTTTGCCGTGCCGTTCGTCGACGCCGACGGGTCAGCTGTCCCAGGCGTCGCAGCGCTGCGGTACAGCGCCTTGAACGCGTCGTCCGAGAGCACGCACACGGGGTTCCCCACGAGCGACACCTTCTCGGCGCCGTTGCTGCAGTCGCCTGCGAGTCGGATGCTCGCGCTGAACGCCTTGAGGCGCCCGAGCGTCGCGTAGTCTGTGCGCGAGAGCTCGAGCTGCGTGATCGGCGCAGAGCCGAGGTCGAGCGTCGTGAGCGCCCACGGGAACGACACGCCCGCGATCTTCGTGATTGGATTGCCCGAGAGGTTGAGTGTCACCATCTCGACTGGGAACGACACGTTCACGAGCTGCGGGAGCTTGTTCCCACTCGCGATGCTGTGGAGAGAGCAAGAGAGCGAGACAAGAGCGTCGCGTGAGTGCTCGCTCAGAGCCATTCAGCAGAAGAGCGCGAGCACGTGCGAGACGTACAGCGTCGTGAGCGACTTGGGGTACGTCGTGGGGAGCGCCGTGAGGCTGTTCTTCGACACGTCACTGCAGCAGACGCCATGGATGTTTGTGAGCGTGAGTCGAGACTGCGCACCATTCGGCAGCAAGGTCACGACTGCCTCACGTACAGACTCGTGAGATTCGTTGGCAGCTTCGCGCTGTCGAGTGTCGTGAGCCCCGAGTTCACGAGCGACCTGAAGACACACGAGGCAAACGAGATGGCGCCAGTCGGGTCAGCGACGCACTCGACCTTCTGCCTCACACAGTCAACTGCACCAGCGACGCACAAGTAGCCGATCGAGTTGGACAGCGTGGCGTCCGAGAGCGACGCGGCGAGGGGCAGGTCGTGTACGTAGAGGAGCTTGAGCGTGTTCGGGAACGTGCCTTTGAGGCTCGTGATCTTGTTCCCGCCGACGTACAGGTCCGTGAGCGTCGATGGGAGACTCAAGCCCTCGAACGACTTGATGCTGTTCCAGCTCAGGTCTCTGCTCTCACACGCAAGCACGGAGGTGTCGGTTAGAGCCTCGCGTGCCATGGGAGACAGCTGGCGCATGGCTACGTACAGTGCTTTGAGTCCCGGCGGCACGCTGATATCCTGGAACGACGCGAACTGGTTCGACGTGAGCGTCCTGTAGCCACATCCAGCGCTCTGTCGTAAGTCGTCGGCCCATTCGCCGGCGCGGAGGGACGTACAGCTACAGTAGCACGCACTTACAGCTTGGTGAGCTTATCGGCGTCCTCGAGCTTTGGCCAAGCCGAGATCGCATTGAGCGCGAGGTTGAGCTCGACGACGTCCGGGACGCTCTGGACGACCTGAATCTTGAGCCCTGAGGCCGAGAGCTTGCTCTTCGAGTCGACGGTGAGCGTCGTGGCGTTGCAGCTCGCGCCGTAGACAATCGCCTCGCTGCTCTTCTCGCCCTTGACGAGCGTGACCTTGCCGCCGTTGCCGCAGTCCGAGACGACCGAGTCGGCCGCAGCGCCGTGCGCAGCTGAGAGCAGCGCGAGCAGCGCCGCCGACGTCGCGAGCCAATGCCGCGCCATGCTGCTCTGTGTGGGCGTCGCTGTGTGGCTGAGTGGGGGGTGTCTGTAGAAGGCGCAGTCGGGCTCTCTGTCTTGTGTTTGTGTGCGTGCGCGTGAGCTCGTGTGGTGGTCGCTCCGCCGCACTCGCGTGTGTGCGTTCGAGGGCGGTCGATCCGCGTTCGATTGTCTCGTTTGCCTCGTCAAGTGACCAGTCTCTGAAATGCTGAGAGTCAGTCGCCGTTGGAGGCTTTTCAGATAGTGATAAAAACGCGGACCACCTGGTATTGTGGTGTGGCGCACACAGTTCATTGTGTCATAAAGGAAATCGACGATGACAGGCACCTGCATACAGCAATTGTCTCAAACCGAGTTTTTTCACGACATCGACTGTTGCAGGATGCGTTCGAGGATCGATCGACCGAAGTGCGCGCCTTTCGTGCTGAGGAATCTCACATTGCGGCGGCTTCATGGTAACGACAGCGGCACCTGACGACGACCTGTCGAGCACCAACGTCCATGTGCCTGTTGTGGTGCGTGCGCACTCACTCACACATGGGCGTGGGGGAATGAGGAACGAAAGCGCTGGAGCCACTCGCATGCGTGCATTCGAGTCGCCAAGCGTCCTCGCGCTGCCTCTTCAACCCCAGCGCGCATGTGTCGCAACCACCAACTGGTGTGCGCGCGAGCTCTTCTCTCGCCATCGCTGGACACACACACACATAGAGGTTCGCTCATGCGAATGGCGTGCATTACAGGAGCGCATCGACGTCCGATCCGTCGTCGTCGTCGTCGCTAGGTGTCCTGCTCTCGCCTTCGCCCTCGCTCTCTTCATTGTGGCGCGCCGCCAGCAGCTCGCCCGCTCGTGCCTCTGCGCCGATCGCAGTGTCGTCGCCACTGTCGCTGTCCTGCGGCAAATCCTCCGCTTCTTCCACATCTTCACTGCCGTCGTCGTCCTCGACGATCGTGCGTCTGTCATCACTTGCCATGTGGGCACTCGCACACACGCTACTGCTGTCACTGTCACTGTTGTTGCGATTGCTGGTGCCGCTCGCTGCTGCGACTGGCGCAGGCACGCGGCCACCTCGCTTGGTCTTCGCCACTTTGGCGCCTTTCACGGAGAAGTCGGCGCCAAACGACGACACAGGCTTGCCGATGAACTCGCCCTTGTGGATGCGCTGCCAGCAGCCCGTGTCCGGTTCACTCGTGCCCGCAGCACTGCCACCTCCGCCACTCTTTTTCTTCTGCTCGTACTCGCGGTGGTCGACGATCACTTTGATGATGTCGGCGAGTCCGGTCTTGACGTACCGCTCGGCGGTCGGCGTGCTGTAGTCACACGCCGGCGAGCTGTTGACCTCAATGAGCCACGGCGTGAGGTCCGTGTCGATCATGAAGTCGTACCCAAAGAGCTCGCAGCAGTTCGGTCGGTGCTGCACCATGTCCTGCACGCACTGGAGCGAGCCAACGACGATGTCCTTCATGCGGCGCTGGAGCTCGTGCTCCCAGAACGCCGCGGGCTTGCCCAGCGCGGACGTGAGGTACTGCTGGAAGGCGTCCGAGTGGAGCATGTTGCCCTCGATTGCGATCGCGCCGTCGTCCGTGGCGTAGACGTCGTGGAACTTGTCGCTGTACTTCTGGATCGAGTTGTTCGTGAGGTGGACGTACTGGTCCGAGAGGTCGTCGAGCGAGTACGGCTCGGACGACAGCCGCAAGTAGCAGTCACGGTGGAACCAGACCGTGAGCGGGTCCCAGCTCGTCACGAGCACCCACTGTCGGATGTCGAACTTGCGCGCGCACACGAGCAGCGGGTTCTCGATGTACTTCTGCGCCACCCACTGACACTCCTTGTGGTTCTCCACGTCCGCGTACGCGAGCAGCAGGTCGAGGTCGTTGAACACGCGGATGCCGCGGCCGCGCGACATACCGGCAGGCTTAACGATCCAGATGTTCAGGCTCGCGCTCGGCAGCAACTCTGCGTGCCGCACCGGTGCGTCCGACGAGCGCGGCCAGCCGCCGTTGATGCGGAACTGCGAACAGAGCTCCTCGAGCGCCGTCGTGAGACGCACGATCTCTGCCGCGACACTTGCATCAATCGCTTCAACTCGGCTCAGGAGCTGCGCCACGCGCGCTTTCTCGCGGCCGAACGCCTCGGCGCGCTGCTTCTCCACGAGGCGCTGCTGCTTCTTCTCGAGCGCGCTCAGCACTGTGTCGACGCTCGGGGCACTTGGTGGCGCTCCTGATGCGCCATTGGCGTCGAGTCCGAGCGCTGCGTCACCTCGGTCGTCTGCAAAGACCTTCTTCTTGTACACGAGCGAGGCGCGGAGACTCCCCCCTGGCTGGTCCACGCGGCACTTGCTCAGGACCTCCCACTCGAGGTCGGTCACGAGCTCCTCGCTCCCGAGCGCCACGGCGCAGTCGATGCTCTCGTCAAGCGCGTCGCTGTCGCCGTCGCTGCTGGCGTCTGGCCGCTTGCTCTTGACCTTCTTGCGCGCGACGGCGAGCAGCACGTCGACGACACCGACGTTCGCGCGCACTGGCGCCGCCTTCGCTGCCGACGGCACAGAGCAGCGCTTTGCGAGCTCCTTGAGCAAACCCTCGGCCACGCCGTAGCGAAAGTCCTGGATGAACCTCTCCATGTCGCGCGGCTCGTTGAGGTCGTAGGCGCGCGGGAAGATCGCGTCGACGTCGCGGCTCTGGTGCCACATGAGACTCCGAAGGTTGTGCAGGAGCCCGACCTTGGTTGTGATCGCCGTGTTCTGGCTGAAGTGGTTCACGTACTGGTGCTTCGCGAGCTTGCTCGCCTTGAGGTCGTCGCTCTTGAGCGCCCACTTGAGGTCGAAGAACGGCGACGTGCGGTCCGCGTTGAAGAACCACCCGCGCTGCTCGAGCTCCTCGCGGATCACGGGGTAGCTCCCCGTGACGCTGAACACGCGCTGGTCCGGTTGCACGCCGTGGCGCTTCTTCCACGACGCGAAGTCCCGCGCCTCAGGCACCACGTGCGCGTCGCGGTCCTTGAGCTTGCTCAGACGCGCGATCATCGCGTCGACGTCAACGGCCAAGGCGTTCGCTTCCCGCTCCGCGCTCTCGTCTCTCTCTCGCTGCGCAGCGGCAGCGGCAGCGGCGGCAGCTGCCTCTTGCTGCGCCTTGGCGACTTCCTGGTGCCGCAGCAGCGCGTCTTGCTGGAGCTTCTTCTTGCGCCTCGCCTGCAGAGCGCGCGCGTCTTCTTCGTCCTTTGCCTTTTGCTTGCGCTGCTCTGCGAGCTTGGCCAAGTACGCGTGCTGCTTGCGCTGGAGCGCGTCGCGCTGCTCCTTGGCGCGTTGTTGCGCCTGTTGCTGCTGCTGCTCGTCCACAGAGTCCGCGCCGTCGTTGTCGTCTTGCGGTGGGGGCGAAGCCGTACCGAGCGTGTCCTGCTCGAGTACTTGCGACAGCGCAGCAGCTGATGCCGCAGCGAGCGGTGGCCCATCGACCGAAGCGCTCATAGTCGGCGCTGCGTGCTCACTGCCGTGGTCGCTGCAGCCGTCGTCGCCGTCGTCGCCATCCTCCTCCTCGTGGTCCTCTTGACAGCGCGCGTCGTAGATCGCAGTCAGCACAGCGCGCTTGACGCTCTCTTGGCGCCGCCGCTCCTTCGCGCGCTCTTGCTCCAGCTCCTCCTGCTTCTCCTTCTTCTTGCTCTCGAGCTGCTCCAGCAGCGCCTGCTGCTTCTTCAGCAGTCGCTTCTGGCGTCTCGCTTTCTCGCGGCGCTGCTGCGCGTCTTCACTCTCGCGCTCCTCGTCTTGCGGATGTTGCTCGCCTTCATGCTGCTCAGTCGCGGCGGCGGCGACTTCCGGCTGCTCTGGCTCGCTCTGCTGCTTCTGCCGCGCGAGCGCTGCTTCTTCGAGGATCTTGCGGCTCAGCTTGGCGTGGAGCTTCTGCTTGCGCCGCTGCCTGCGCGCGTCGTCTTCTCGCTCCTTGCGCTTCTTCTCCTCGAGCTCGCGGATAAAGTCGCGGTTCTTGTCTGCAGCAGCACCAGCAGCAGGTCGGCCACTGCCAGCAGTTGCAGCGCCAGCGGACGGCAGGCTCGCGCTACTGCGACTCGCCCGATCGTCGTCGCCATCGTCGCAGTCGTTGTTTCCGCGACGGTGGCTGTTCGTTAGCTGCGCCTTGCTGCTGCCTTGTTCGCTCTCCTGGTTGCACGTGGACGTGCTCACAAGTGGCGCGACGCGATGCTGCGGCTTGACGAGCGACGGGAACTTGAGCAACGACAACGAAGACGATGTGGCAGCAGCAGCAGGCGATGGTACGAGCGTTCGCTGCTGCGGGCCAGGCAAGCGACTGAGACTTGCGAGCTCTTGGCGTCGTGCCTCTGTCGGTGGCGTCGGGACGCGAGCGTTCGCCACCAAGCGTGGGAGTATCGAGCCGCCACCTGCGTCGAGGATCGGCGGGAGTTTGCTCGCGTGCGTGGTGTCTCCGCGCTCGCAGCGCGCGTCGCCCTGCTGCTGCTGCATCCCGGTCGTCCGAGTCGCGGCTGCTGCTTTCGTTGCGTCGCCATCGTGTCACGCGTGTCCGTTTTTCGTGCCGAGAGCTAAAAATAGCTCTTCGCGCGAAGCGTCACGAGCAGCTCACGAAGCGTCACGGGAGCACAGCGCAGGCATGGATCGGCATCACGGGTGGGAGATCAAGAGAGCAGTTCATTAGGCTCCAAGTGTGTGCGCAGTATGGGTCTACTTCTTCTCGCCGCCGTACGCGTCGACGTGCACGCCAGCGATCGCACGACCGGACGGGTCGGCGCTGTTCTTGAACGCTGCGTCCCACTCGATCGCCGCCGACGTCGAGCACGCAATGCTCGGACCGCCTGGCACAGTCTGCGCCGCGACCTCCTTCTCAAAGTGCTTCTGGAAGATGCTGCGGTAGAGGTACGCCTCCTTCGTCTGCGGCGTGTTGTACGGGAAGAGGCGCTCGGCGTGCTTCATCTGGCGCTCCGTGACCTCGCGCTCGGCCCAGTCCTTGAGCGAGTCGATCCAGCCGTAGCCGACGCCGTCCGAGAACTGCTCCTTCTGGCGCCAGAGGATGCGCTCCGGCAAGTACGGATCGGCCTTGTCGTCGAACGCCTTGCGGATGATGTACTTCTCCATCTTGCCGCTCTTCACGTCGATCATCTTCTCCTTCGAGTCGATGTTCATGGCAACGTCGAGGAAGTCGGCGTCGAGGAACGGCACGCGCGCTTCGAGGCCCCAGGCGCTCGTCGACTTGTTCGCGCGCAGGCAGTCGTACTGGTACAGGCTCCGGAGCTTGTCGACCGTCTCGCGGTGGAACGCCGTGGCGTTCGGCGCCTTGTGGAAGTAGAGGTAGCCGCCAAAGACCTCGTCTGCGCCTTCGCCCGAGAGCACCATCTTGATGCCCATGGCCTTGATCTTGCGCGACATGAGGAACATCGGCGTCGACGCGCGCACCGTCGTGACGTCGTACGTCTCAAGGTGCTTGATCACCTCCGAGACGGCGTCGAGACCCTCCTGGATCGTGTACGTGTACGAGTGGTGGATCGTGCCGAGGAACTCCGCCACCTCCTTCGCCGCGATCAGGTCCGGCGAGTTCTCGAGACCGATCGTGAACGAGTGGATGCGGTTGATCCACTCGCCGCCGGCGGCCACGAGCTTCTTCTTCTCGCGCACGGCGATCGACGCCACGAGCGACGAGTCGAGGCCGCCCGAGAGCAAGACGCCCCATGGCACGTCCGACATCATGCGGCGCTTCACGGCGCTCTCGAACGCCTCGCGCAGCGCCACGAGGTCGAGCGGGTCCGAGCCAATGTGCTCGGGCGAGTACCACGACGGGTTGTACCACGGCGCGCACGTCTCGGTCACGCTCGTGAACGTGTTGCCCGGCGGGAAGACCTCGAAGCGCACGCAGCCGTGCTCGAGCGCCTTCATCTCGGACGCAAACCAGACGCTGCCGTCCGCGCCGTAGCCGTAGTACAGCGGCGTGATGCCCATGTGGTCGCGCGCAGCCATGAAGAAGTCCTTCTTCGCGTCGTACAGCACGAACGAGAACATGCCGCGGAGCTTGTGCACAAAGTCCGCGCCGTGCTCGAGGTACAGCGGGATGATCACTTCGCAGTCGGACTTGGTGAGGAAGTTGTACGGCGTCGCGAGCTCCGCGGCGAGCTCGCGGTAGTTGTAGATCTCGCCGTTCACTGCGAGCGTGATCGACTTGTCGGCGTCGTTGCTCACGAGCGGCTGTGCGCCAGACTCCGGGTCAATGATCGCCAGGCGCTCGTGCTCGATCGCAATGCCCTTGTCCGCAAACACGCGGATGCCGTTCCAGTCCGGACCACGGTGCTGGATCCTGTCGACGCGCGGATGAGAGAGAGAGAGAGAGAGCAGCGTGTGAGCGCGCAGGCCACAGATGCGTGCATGTACAAAGGACTGGCATGGGCAGCACGTACTTCTTGCCCGCTTCGAGCGCGGCTTGGCGGAGCTCCGTCTCCTTCATCATGGACGCGAAGATCGCGACGATTCCGCACATTGTTGTTGTTGCTGCTGCTGCTGCTGCTGTGGTAGTAGTAGAGAGAGGAAGCTGAGGTGCTCTTGCTCGGACGGCTCCGGTTCGCGAATGCTGCTGCTTGATCGAGTGGCGCTGCTGCTGCTGCCGCTGCTGCTAGGTGAGCGAGCGAGCGAGAGAGAGCACGCGCCGCACAAAGCGCCGGATGGTGATCCGGTCGTCCAAACCCACTTGAGTGACTCGTCACGAGCGATCGTCACAAGAAAATTCCGCTGGCGGAGGTCGTTTCATTTGGAGTTTGTATGCCAATCAGATGACGTGGCCCACACCCGAGTTTGCACAAACTTCAGAAAACCGGATAGATCCCACTGTCGCGCTCAAGAGTGGGATCGCTAGTGACAAAAACCAGTGAGCGCACACCTGCAGCGCGACGATTCACCGCGACGTCAAGCATGGCAACAGCAGCGCGCGTCGTCGTGTTCAGTGAGCTGAGTCCCAAGACCAAAGTGCAGTACACGCGCTTCCTGCTGGACCACGACGTCCAGGTGCGTGTGCCGGTGAAAATCACTCTGTCTCGCGACCGTACGCGCGGCTAATCTCTCGCTCGCTGCAGTTCGCCAAGCGTGCGAGCGACAGCAAGTACGTTGCGAACATTCGTCTGCGCGGCACGAGCGACCGAGCATCGCCTTCTCGAATCCCAAACAAGGCGACACGCAGCGTCGACCATGACGCCAGCGGTGGTGGTGATCCAGAGCACGAGACCGATGCTGAAGCGACAATCGACGACATTCAGGACGACGACGCGCGGCTTGCGACTCTGCCGTTCGAGCTGCGTCCATTCGCCAACCTCGTTGCTCTCGTACGTGGGTGGCTTTCTATCGCATGAAGGCAGTGAATGCATCAGCAGACAGCGACTGACTGCACTCTGAATGGTGCGGACCAACCGACAGCTTGGCACTCGAGCGCCTGCGCACAGTGGCGTCTTTGTGAAAGAGACGCGTCTCGTGCGTCTGATCAACGAGATCTACGACGCGCGCCAGGACGACGTCTCGAGCGCAGAGAGCTACGTGAGTGTGCGTGTGTTGGTTGGCCGCTCACGCTGTCTCAGCGACTGTGCGTCCTCACCTCCACTGCGTTGCGTGCAGGCTGGCGCGCCGCTCGACGACGCTGACCGAACAGCTAGCAGTCGCCAGCACAGCTCGAACGCGTTCTGCCGCTTCATCAAGCACTACCTCACGACGCGCTTTGGGCTCAAGAAGCTCGTGGAGCAGCAGGCGTGGGAACTCATTGACGGACTGCGCAGTCTCCAGCACGTACGCCCTGCATGACTCGCTCGCACTTGCGCGATGCAGAGTGCTGTCGCTCACTGGTCAACGCTTGGCCGTGCTGGTTGGGCAGCGCGTGGACGTGGCGCTCTTTACCGCGTTCCTCGACGGCCGCTACAGCGAAGCGACGCTGCTCTTCACGCTCTTTGCGCGCGCGACTGTGCTGGTGCGCCGCTCACTGTCGGCTGCGTGCGCACGGACTGACAATGCGACCCGCGTCTCACACTGTGTCCCTGCTGCTGTGTCGCCTCCCGCTTGTGCAGCGCGTCAGCGCGTCATCTGCGTACCGTCCGATGCTCTCCAAATCAGCATCAGCCAAGCGCAAGACCCGCAAGTCGGCGTCCACGACAGCGGCGACGGCGCCTGTGTGGCTGAGCAAGAGCCACGTTGAGAGCCTTGCGCAGAGTCTGTTTGGGTCCAAGACTGACGACGCGTGCCTCGAGGTACATCCCGCGCTTGCATCTGTACAGTCGTCTTGAGGACTCACGCCTTGCGCGCCTCAGTTCATGCACGCGATGAAGGCGTTTGTGCTGAGTCAGCCGACTGCGCGAACGCCTGCGAAGCTCATTGAGGCGAACGAGCTGCTCTTCATCGCAGCCGAGACCTACGAGAAGAGTGCGCAAGCGCGCGACTCGACTGGTCCGTTGGCTGCTGCGGCTGACACTCAAGACGTGTCGACGAGCCACAACCTCGTGATCACCGACACCGACAGCGACGATCGCACGGAGGACGACGCACAGAGATCAGACGAACGGGTCGCGCAGTCGCTTCAGCGCGTGCGAGTGGCTGCGCCGCGTCCACATGTGCCAGGACGTGAGCAAGGCCGCGCGCCACTGCCGCCGCAAGCACTCGTGCGATCGAAGGAGTCGGCTGCGAGCGCTGCAGCGCCAGTTGCAGGCAGCAGCAGCAGTGGCGACGTCCAGCGCCGCCTCGGATCGCTCTTGGCGCGCATGCAGAAGCGCCAAGCGCAAGCAAACGAGTGAGGATCAGCACAAGAGACTGCGCTCGTGACAGACAACAGCGTGCGCTTGGTTCAATCGGACGCACTCTCCGAGCAGGCGAGCTCTCTCTCTCTCTCTCTCTCTCATGCAGGCAGTCAGACAGACAGCAGTGGCAGCCTTCTGATCTGTCGGAGCACTTCACAACATGCAGGGCGTCGCTCCTAACGCACTAGCCGTAGCAGCGGATCTTGATGTCGCAGCCCTTGTCAGCGCACTGCCCGCCCTTCTCGAGGTACTGCTGGTGGTAGTCCTCGGCGTCCCAGAACGTCGCTGCTGCTTCGACTTCGGTCACGATCGGCCGCGTGAGGTGCTTCTGGCGCGCGTCCTTGGACGCGACCGCTTGCTTGAGCTGCTCGTCGCTGTGGACGTAGATGCCGGAGCGGTACTGCGTGCCGACGTCGTTCTTCTGCCGGTTGAGCGTCGTGGGGTCGTGGATCGACCAGAACACGTCGAGGAGCTGCGCGTACGACACCTCGCGCTCGTTGTACACGATGCGGATCGCCTCGGCGTGCCCCGTCTTGCCGGAGCACACTTGTTTGTACGTCGGGTGCTCTGTCGAGCCCTGCGTGTAGCCCACGCGCGTCTCGAGCACGCCGTAGAGACGCTGGAACGCGAGCTCGACGCCCCAGAAGCACCCAGCAGCGAACGTCGCGACGCGCTCGACGACGTCTTCCTGGTTGCTGGTGCTGCCTGTGGTGCTGGCCATGTTGTCCTCGCTCTTCGGCTTGTGCCCTCGCTGCGGCGAATCGTCGACTGAGCTCAGAGGACGCAAGGACGACGGTTGCGTTCTCAGCCGTTCGAGGACGATCCGAGCCGCTCGTCCTCCATGTGGTTGCTTTGATGTACCCAATGAGCATGGCGCGAGCGCGGCGAGGGCACGGTGACTGATGGTGTGACGCATGAGCGCAGGACGCTCGTTCATCTATTCCTTTGGTCGCGGTCGGGTGTCCTACTGGCGACGGAATCGCTCTGCGGCGCACGAGGGGCGACCTCGAGACGCCGGAGAGCGACGAAAGTGCGTGTGCACTCTGACCCCATGAGCAGACGACGATGCGTCTGAGCAGAGGGTCCCGCCGACCACTAGCACCGTTCGACTCGCGACGCTTCTCTCTCTCTCTACACTACACACTACCGACGCTTAGGCACTCGCGTCTGCTGGCGCCACGTACGACTGGAACGCCTGCGAGAGGTCCTTGATGAGGTCCTTGGCGTCCTCAATGCCGATCGAGAGGCGCACGAGGTCTTCGGGGAACGACCGCGCCTTGCGCACTTCCTCGGGGATGCTCGCGTGCGACATGGCGCCGGGGAGCGAGATGAGCGAGTTGACGCTGCCGAAGCTCACGGTGATCTTGAAGAGCTTCGTGACCGTCACGACGTGCTGCGAGAACGCGAGCGAGCCGGTGCGGAAGCACACGACGGAGCCGGCGCCCTTGCTCTGCGCCTCGTGGATCGCGCGGTCCGGCGACGTCGCTGGGAGCAAGCTGCTGTAGAACACGCTCGTGACCGCCGGGTGGTCGCGCAAGAAGCCGGCGACTTGCTCGGCGTTCTGCTGCGCCGTCATGACGCGCAGACTCATGGTCTTGACGCCGCGGAGCAGGAGCCAGCAGTCGAACGGCGCCAAGCCCGTGCCCTCGGCGTTCTGGTAGAAGTACAGGTCGCGACAGAGCTCCGGGTCCTTCGCGATCACGACGCCCGACATCGTGTCGCTGTGGCCGCAGATGAACTTCGTGGCCGAGTGCACGACGATGTCGGCCCCGAGGCGCAGCGGATTCTGCAGAATCGGACTCATCATCGTGTTGTCGACCGACACGAGCGCGCCGACGGCGTGCGCCGCGTCGGCGATGCGCGCAATGTCGCAGATGCGCTGCATCGGGTTCGTCGGCGACTCCATCATCACGAGCTTCGTCTTGTCCGTGAGCACGGCCGCGAGGTTCTTCGGACCCGCTTCGCCCGACAGGTCGACGTACGTGATCTTCACGCCGTTCTTGGCTGCGATCTTGCTCAAGAGGCGGTACGTCCCGCCGTACGAGTCGTCCGAGAGCACGATCTCGTCACCTGCGTGCGCGAGGCGCGTGACCGCAGACAGCGCCGCCATGCCGCTCGTGAACGCGAACGCGCGGTGGCCGCTCTCGAGCTCCGCCATCTGCCGCTCGAACGCCGCGCGCGTCGGGTTGCCCGACCGCGTGTAGTCGTACGCGCCAAAGTCCGTCGCCGACGGCTGCGCGAACGTCGACGTCTGGTAGATCGGCATCGTGGCCGAGCCGTGCGGGTCGTCTTTACACGCTTCGAATGCCACGAGCCGCGTGCTCATGCTGAACTCGTCGGCGTCCTCGCTGTCCTCGAGCGCGTTCAGGTTCACGTCCGGTCCTTCGAGCGCCTCGTTCCCGTCCAAGTTGGCACGCGCGCGCTTCGGCGCGCCTTCGACCTCGTGCCGCGGCACAAAGATCTTCTCCGGCTCGTCCTTGCCCGAGCCCGAGACGAGCTGCGTGACGTAGCTGCGCTCGAGCATGAACTCGAGCCGCGACGCGAGCGACGGCAGCTCGCTCTCGCCCTGGTTCGCCGTCGTGTAGTACTCGGACGGCGTCGCAGGCTTGCGCGGCGTGTTCTCGACTTCGACGCGCTCGCGCTCGGACCGCAGCGTCTTCTCGGCTTCGAAGAACTGTCGCGTGCGGAGGTAGTCGCACACGAGGTCGAACACCTCGGACTCGCCGAGGCTCTGCTGGAGGATTGCGGACGACGACGACATGGTCCCGTGTGGTGCGGTCGTTGGTCGAGAGAAAGAGAGCGCGCGGGTCGAAGGAGAGAGAGAGAGAGCGATGCGAGTGCGGGGCAGGAGCGAGATCGAAGGGGAAGACAGCGACGCTGCTTCTGCTTCGGATGCTTCGGATGTGCTGCTCTGGTGGCTCCTGTGCCGATTCGAGAATGCCACCAGCTCTGCGAATGCGCAAAGCCAAAAGACACTCGAAACTGGCGTTTGCGGCTAGAAAAGCAATTTGGATTTGTAAGAACGTCCCAGATGTCCCGAAACTCGCGTCTTCGACCAGAGCAAGCACCATGATTGCTGTGTGCGTGCGCAAGTCGTGGTCTTCATCACGCGTGGGCGGCGGGCTCTCACGATACGATCGTCGCGCCGCCGATAAGCAAAGGCGTGCTTGCTTCCTAGCGCGACGCTGGTTTCTTGCCACAGCAAATGATGACAAGGCAAGATGGTTGGTTTCTGCAAGGCATTCTAATGCGATCACCGGTTTATACAGCAACCAGAAGATTATTCTGACAAGCATGAGGTAATACAAGAGAGTCATGCGACATTGTACGAGAGATAGAGAACAGTGACTGTTTCGATAAATGCGCATTTCTCTGCGTACTTTTAAGAAAAATACGCACTCGTCTAAAATTGCACTCATTTAAAATCGCACTCATTCATATTCAAAAATTGATTATATAGGGAAAATTCCAAAAAGTGACTCAAAACGATTTGATAGGCCAAAAGTGACTCAAAACGGTTTTAAGACAAATAGTCGTACTTAGTGAGATTGTCTATTGGCACAAACCATCAAACTCAATAATTGATTATATCATAGTTCGTCTGTTGAAATTCATTGTCATAGTCATGTGTCAAATTTTGAAAAATCAATATATATATCATATAGATTGAAAAGGGCTAACGCTCATCGTACAAAAGCAGGATTGGTATACATATCTCTAGGCAAGACAAAATCTAGAATTATATACCAATAAATATACAGAATTTTCTACATAGACAAAATATCGACCGAGCTTGTTACTCGATTTTGTCACCGCACGCTCAAGCATTTCACCAAATGATCAAGTGGACAAAACCAAGACCAAATATGTAAATACTGTGAGCAACAGTGAGTGCCACCAGTCACGTTTCCGTAGTTTAGGACGAATGAGCGACAATTCAGATGAAACCCACAATAAATATGAGGAAACCCTCTTCTTTGCGGCTGCGAAGTACGTAACGCGAAAGTATAATGGTCTCACACAGTACATTGCGCTTGCAGAAGAGTGCACGTCCAAGTGCGGGTACGTGTGGTTGGAACGAGTTCTAGTGCTTGGGCGTTGACTGCACAACGATTAGAGTTCCAAACTGAATGTTTATGTGGCTATCGTCCTACAACATTTATTCCTAACTAAATGCAAGATAACTTACAAAAGTACTGTGATGTACTCGCGACCCAAGAAAGTATGAGTCGCTGTTATATCATATGTATCCGGAGAGTCGGTATTGTGCTGATGCTTCCTGAACTTTTCTTATTTGCTATTGATTATACGTGTATATTTATAGGAGACTACGTGTGAATTTTAGGAGAACACTTGTATAGAATGGCCCCTTTTATGAAGCGTGCATGGTTGGCTAGATGCGCCTCATATTACATAGAGGTTTTCAAATGCTTCTGAAGTTATAGCCAATCGAAATCGGCACCGAGAATGTTTTCAGATTTATGAGGCAAACGTGATGTGTTGGTTCAATTTCTCCGTTTAGAGTAATATTTGTACAGAAGACGCATTACCTAACCAATGAAGTGACAGCAGGAACAAGCCAGCAGGGGAATTTCGACTGCGATCACGCGGAAGCTCATGACCGTTGCTGTCCTTGGTGAGCACCACTGCTCCACGACTGCTTGACGAGTCAAGAGGCATTACTCGAGCGTGCGTCCTGACAGCTCGGCGAATGTATTGCGTACTGCGGCGATGATTTGTATGCTTCCTTCTGATACTGCACGCTTTGGACCGATTTGAAGAGCCCAAGGTCCAGGATTATCAGGTTCGAGGACTTTGGCGACTACCTCAACATCTCCACCAACATGCCGTGGCAGACTGCTGCGATGTCATCTGCCGGCCAGAGCAGGACACATAATCCTGTTGCAGCCAATGGTGCGGTGCGGGAGCGAGCTCCTATTTCCTGTACAAAGTGAGGCTGAATGCTGAGTGACCAGTTGGCGAGACGATGCTCAGCTGCCAAACATCGCTCATTCTGAATACACCACGCTACGAGCGAGTGCGCCTTGAGAAGGAGTGCATTCGCACTCATGACTTAGGCGAGGAGCAAGCTGTGAGCCACGCCACCAACGACCAACTAAATGCTCTGAGCCCAAGTGTGACGACGGGATGGTTCGGAGCACACTCGCACATCGAGAAGTCTGACAGTAGCGTTCAACGCCATGAACCCGCACAACGCACCCCCTGCCAGCCACTCAAGCAGTTCCAGCGTCTCAGTGCAGGCCACACCCACGAATGGCAGCCTACTGGCCCTGATCAGGCCGATGCAGACGAGTTGCACGATCTGCGAGCGATGGTGAGAGCTCAGTCACCAGCTCAATCAAGGTTCAACGTAACCATTGCGACCCTAGACAACTATTCTTATTGCACATTGTGTACGATATGGCTGAAAGGATAGTATGTTGCCGCTTCTTCAGCACGGTTGAAGAACTGTCGATCGAAGTTTAGGCTGTGTTCGCCAGTGAGATAAACAGGTTTATCTCGACAGAATACGGTGTTTTCATCAGCGAAGACATCAAAAAGAGATAATCAAGGTAATCATCGATATACCTGTTTATCGTCGAACTACATTTTGCCGTTTTGCCTGAAACACAACGATGATTATCTCGCTATATTATTTCCTATTCTGGATAATTTGGGCGAGATCAATCGAGACACAACAAGCTCTAATTCTTTTTTCAGCGAACACAATAAGTACGAATACTCATCTTATCAGATCATCGTTGTCTCACTTGAGTACGCTAATTGCGAATATTGGCGAACACGGCCCAATCTAATGACTATCAACCAGATCCACTCACATACTAAAGCCAAGATCATGTTGTAACACTGTGTTTTTGACTGAATGACACAACCCTTCCGCCTAACATAGTGGACGTAAGTGCATTCGTTTTACCTAACTTAGTATATTCACATGCATTCTGCAAGATACGCTTCGCTTTTCGACATTTCGACATGTCGACATGTCGATATATTCCGTTGTAAGCAATCTATCCTATCATGTAATATTTCATCAGTGTCGAATTATTTCCTTTTTCGCGTTGGTTTTCTGCTGTATAGCACGTCGTGATAGTGATAAAGTACAGGAATCGAGTCGCCCCCTCTTCGCTCGTCGCGCTCATTCGTGGTTTTGCTCGGTTGCGGCGACGACGAAAGCTCTGCTGCCTCTTGCTCGACCTGCGTGTCGGCTGGCTGGCTGCGCAACAACAAACAACAGCAGCAGCGTCGGTCACTGCGCCACCCTCGGTCGCACAACAGCAACAGCAGCGTCATGGGCTGGGAAAACCCGATCGAGAGCGACACGGAGCAGGACGAGCATGGCGGCATGGGGCTGCTCCCTGGCGCGAGCGTCTCGCAAGAGGACGCGTGGGCCGTGATCAGCAGCTACTTTGAAGAGAAGGGTCTCGTGCGCCAGCAGCTCGACTCGTTCGACGAGTTCATCCAGAACACGATGCAGGAGCTCGTGGACGACTCGCGCTCGATCCGGATCAACCCCGAGGCGCAGTACGCGCCGGGGCAGAACAAGGCGAACACCGACACGATCTACAACATCTCGTTCGGCCAGATCTACTTGTCCAAGCCGACGATGACCGAGGCCGACGGCTCGACGTCCGTGATGTTCCCGCACGAAGCGCGCTTGCGCAACCTCACGTACGCCGCGCCGCTGTACGTCGACGTCGTGTGCCAGAAGTACCAAGCGCCAGTGAGCGGCCCGGCGAACCTCGAAGACATGGACCCGTACGACCAGGTCGAGACGCCGAAGGAATTCATCGGCATGGTACCGATCATGCTGCGGTCGCAGTACTGCGTGCTGACGCACAAGACGGACAAAGAGCTGACGGAGCTGAACGAGTGCGTGTACGACCAGGGCGGGTACTTCATCATCAACGGCAGCGAGAAGGTGCTGATCGCGCAGGAGCGCATGAGCAACAACCACGTCTACTGCTTCCGCAAGACCGGCGCGTCCAAGTACAGCTGGGTCTGCGAGACGCGGTCGCACGTCGAGCACGGCGTGCGTCCGACGAGCACGATGTACGTGCAGATGTACCAGCGCAGCGGCGGCAAGAGCGCGATCACAGGCAACCAGATCCGCGCCGTGATCCCGTACATCCGGCAGGACATCCCGGTCGTGATCATCTTCCGCGCGCTTGGCTTCGTCGCGGACCGCGAGATCCTCGAGCACATCTGCTACGACTTCTCGGACGCCGAGCTCATGGAGCGCTTCAAGCCGTCGCTCGAAGAGGCGTTCGTGATCCAGGAGCAGGAGGTCGCGCTCGACTTCATCGGTCGCCGTGGCTCTGCGATCAACGTGAGCAAGGCCGACCGCATCCGCTACGCGCAGGACATTCTGCAGAAAGAGATGCTCCCGCACGTCGGTGTCGAGGACCACAACGAGACGAAGAAAGCCTACTTCCTCGGCTACGTCGTGCACAAGCTGCTCATGTGCTCGCTCGGCCGCATTGGCGAAGACGACCGCGACCACTACGGCAACAAGCGCCTCGACCTCGCGGGTCCACTGCTCGGCGGGCTCTTCCGCATCCTGTTCAAGAAGCTCACGAAGGACGTGAAGACGTTCCTGCAGAAGTGCGTGGACAACGGCAAAGACTTCAACCTCACGCTCGCGATCCGCTCGCGCACGATCACGAACGGCCTGCGGTACTCGCTCGCAACGGGCAACTGGGGCATGCAGAAGACGGCGAGCAAGGCCGGCGTGTCCCAAGTGCTCAACCGCTTGACGTACGCGTCGTCGCTCTCGCACTTGCGTCGGCTCAACACGCCGCTCGGACGCGAAGGCAAGCAAGCGCAGCCGCGGCAGCTCCACAACACGCACTGGGGCATGATCTGTCCCGCCGAGACGCCGGAAGGCCAAGCTGTCGGCCTCGTGAAGAACCTCGCGCTCATGGCGTACATCTCGGTCGGGTCGCCCCAGGCGCCGATCCTCGAGTTCCTCGAAGAGTGGGCGACCGAGAACCTCGAGGAGATCAAGCCGCAGATCATCCCGCACTCGACCAAGATCTTCGTGAATGGCAACTGGGTCGGCGTGCACCGCGAGCCGAACGAGCTCATCCGGACGCTCCGGTCGCTGCGCCGGTGCGTCGACATTGACGCCGAAGTCTCGGTCATTCGCGACCTCATGAACAAAGAGTTGCGCATCTACACGGACGCCGGCCGCGTGTGCCGCCCGCTCTTCATTGTCGAAGACAACCAGCTCCTGCTGCAGAAGGAGCAGGTCGTGAAGCTCCAGAACCACAAGATCACGAACTACCGGTGGCACAACTTGCTCACGGACGGCGTCGTGGAGCTCATTGACACGGAGGAGGAGGAAGTGTGCATGATCGCCATGGAGCCGAAGGACGTCGGCGCCGGCTCGCAAGTGCACACGCACTGCGAGATCCACCCGTCGATGATCCTCGGCATCTGCGCGAGCATCATTCCGTTCCCGGACCACAACCAGTCGCCGCGTAACACGTACCAGTCGGCCATGGGCAAGCAGGCGATGGGGATCTACTGCTCGAACTTCCGCGCGCGCATGGACACGATGGCGAACGTGCTCAACTACCCGCAGAAGCCGCTCGTGACGACGCGCGCGATGGAGTACCTCCACTTCCGCGAACTGCCGTCCGGCATCAACGCCATCGTCGGCATTGCGTCGTACACGGGCTACAACCAGGAGGACTCGCTCATTATGAACCAGAGCGCGATCGACCGCGGGCTCTTCCGCTCGACGTTCTACCGCTGCTACGTCGACCAGGAGCGCAATAAGAGTCCGATGGGCGCCGGTGGCGCCGGCGGCAGCAACTGCGAAGAGTTTGAGAAGCCGTCGCGCGAGAACTGCTTGGGACTGCGCCACGGGAGCTACCACAAGCTCGACGCCGACGGCCTCGTCGCCCCTGGGACGCGCGTGAGCGGGAACGACATCATCATTGGCAAGACGTCGCCGCTGCCGACGTCGGAGGACTCGTCGCTCGAGCAGCGGCACCAGAAGCGCGACGCGAGTACCGCGCTGCGGTCGCACGAGAACGGCATCATCGACAGCGTGATGCTCACGACGAACGCCGACGGCTTCAAGTTCACGAAGGTGCGCTTCCGCAACATCCGCATCCCGCAGATCGGCGACAAGTTCGCGTCGCGTCACGGCCAGAAAGGCACGATCGGCATGACGTACCGCCACGAAGACATGCCGTTCACGGTCGAAGGCATCACGCCCGACATCATTGTGAACCCGCACGCCATTCCGTCGCGTATGACCGTCGGCCACTTGGTCGAGTGTCTGCTCGGCAAAGTGTCGTCGCAGACTGGCGACGAAGGTGACGCGACGCCGTTCACGGACGTGACGGTCCAGGCGATCGCCGACACGCTACACAACCTCGGGTACCAGAAGCACGGGAACGAAGTCTTGTACAGCGGCCACACGGGGCGGCGCCTCACGGCGCAGATCTTCATCGGGCCGACGTTCTACCAGCGCCTGAAGCACATGGTCGACGACAAGATCCACTCGCGCTCGCGCGGTCCGGTCACGATGCTCACGCGCCAGCCGATGGAAGGGCGTGCGCGCGAAGGCGGCTTGCGCATGGGCGAGATGGAGCGCGACTGCCTCATCTCGCACGGCTCGGCGAACTTCCTCATGGACCGCCTCTTCGCCAACTCGGACGCCTACCGCGTGCACGTGTGCGACATCTGCGGCATCATTGCGATCGCGAACCTCCGGAAGATGACGTTCGAGTGCCGCACGTGCCGCAACAAGACGCAGATCTCGCAAGTGCACATCCCGTACTCGTGCAAGCTGCTCTTCCAGGAGCTCATGTCCATGTCGATCGCCCCGCGCCTCTTCACGCTCGGGAACCCGAACCGGATGCAAGCGCGTGGCTAAGGGACGCGCCGCGAGTGCGGTCCAGGCAGGTCGCTGTCGCGTAGTGGCCATGGCCGTCGCGAGGACTCGGCCGTAGGGATGGAGCGGAGCGATAGTGTCGAGCGTCCGAGTCGTGGTGCCGCAGGCGATCAGGCGATCGACGACGACGAGGCGACTGGCAGGACGACGCTCGTTCGAGGCAGTAGCAGCAGCGCGGACACAATGCATTCCTTCGTACGTAATACACCAACCACCAGCACACAGTGCGTCTCGAGCGCTGGTCTGAGCATACAGACAGGAGCGGGAGGTAGGTGGTCAGGTCGAGCGAGTGCTTCACGAGGTTGTTGCGAGTCGATTACGGACCATGCTGGCGCCGTTCGAATGCGTTGAGCCAAACGCGAGCGCAAAGTATAATCGATACGACGAGGCAGAGAGCGCGCAGCTGTCGTCTCGACGCGAGGGCGTTCTCTGCTCACGTTGCGGACATCCGGTTCCGCTCTGCGTCATTAGCCAACGCGCGCTCTCGGTGCTGCTCTGCGAACGTAGCGCTTGCCGCTGTCGCCACCTGCTGCTCGACGACGCTGAGCGAGCGAGCGAGCGAGTGAGCACAACCGCATCCGCCACGACCTTCTAGGGCGTACGCCACCACCAGCGACAGCAACAACAACAACAGAGAGAGAGGGAGGGAGACCGCACACAACATGCTCGACGCGCACGCTGGACTCGCGTGGGTGCGCGACGAGGTCGCGTCGCTCGCTGCGGAGCTGCAGCCAGCGCTGCCGTTGGAGGACACGCCGCTGTGCGAGTTCCTCCGCGACGGCCGCGCGCTCTGTCTGCTCACGACTGCGCTCGCGAGCAGCGACGCCACCACCCAAGAGCCGGCTGCGCTCCCAAAGAACCTCCAGCGCTCGCTGCACCAGGTCACGACGTTCCACGCCCTCGAGCGCGTGCAGTTCTTCATCAAGTGGTGCCGCGCGACCGCTGCGCTCGACGCGCACTTCGTCTTCTCGTCCGTGCAGCTGCTCGACGAGCAGAACGACAAGGTCGTGTGCGCGTGTCTCGACGCGCTGCGCACCAAGTACCGACCGCACCTCAAGAGCAGCGGCCTGTGGGTCCAGAGGTCCGCTTCGAACCTCCTCGCAGCGGCTGCGCCAGGCGCGCGCGACGAGAGCGACAACCAGAGCAGCCACGACAGCGACGCCCCAGCGGCTGCTGCTCCAGTCGCTGTGGCGCCTGCGAGCAACAAGCTCAACGCGTTCCTGAGCAAGTTCCCGTCCGAGACGAACGTGTTGGCGCCTGTGGCCGTCGCGCCAGTCGCAGCGGCGGCTGTGGCTGCGGTTGCAGAGCAAGAGGCGGCAAGCGACGACAGCGACGCCGACAACAACGCAGAGGAGCCGGTCGAGACGTACGAAGACACGGACGGCGACATTGACGACGACGACAGCGCCGTGCCGCAGCCGCGAGCGCCGCACCTCGGCGCGTTCTCGCCGCGCTCGTCGCTCTCGCGCTCGTCGATCGGCTCGAGCCTGAGCTTCAGCTTTACGTCCGACCCGCGCCACCACGAGTCGTTCACAGACGAGCAGCACCAGCCGATGAACCTCTCGTTCAGCTCCGTGCTCTCGTCGCCGCCCGCGTCGCCGAAGCCAGCGACGCGTCTGCGCATTCCGTCGATCTTTGAGCGCAACACGGCGGAGAAGACGAGCGAGAGCAGCAGCAGCAGCTCCGCCCCGACGACGACGACGACGACGACGACTACCGACCTCCGCAGCAGCGCGTCGTCGACAAAAGACGAGGCGACGCCGCGCAAGCTCCAGATCCCGTCAGCGTTCGCCGCAGGCGCATCTGCGACTGGTGAGACGCCAGCGCCAGCTGCGGCTGCTGACGCGAGCGCTGCTGCACCAGAGCCAAGTGCATCGAAGCCCGTGTCGAAGCTCAACATCCCAGCGGCGTTCGCACGCAGCAGCTCGACCTCCACGACGAGCACCACGAGTGACAAGACGGTTGTGGTGGCTGCCAAGACCGAAGTGCCTGCTGTCGCTGACACTGCTGCAGTTGTCGAGCCGGAGACGAGTGCTCCTGCCCCAGAGCCTGCGGCACCCAAGCCAGTGTCGAAGCTGAGCATCCCTGCCGCGTTCTCGCGCAGCACGTCGACGTCGACGTCGAGCAGTACGAGTGAGAGAGCCTCCGTAGCGATCACGACTGAGGCGTCTGCTGTCGTTGCGACTGTGGTCGAGTCTGAGGCGACCGAGTCCGTCCCAACCGAGTCGAACGTTGCCGCTTCGGAGCCAACTACGCACAAGCCAGTGTCGAAGCTGAGCATCCCTGCCGCGTTTTCTCGCAGCACGTCGACGTCGACGTCGAGCAACACGAGCGAGCGGCTCTCGCTCGAGAAGAGCGAGACTGTGGCGCCTTCGATCGAGCCTGCGAGTCCGTCACCCGCTTCTGCTCTGACGCGGAAGCCGTCGCGGTTGAAGATCCCATCAGTCTTTGCTGCTGGTGCGTCGTCGAGTGCGCTGGACGTCTCGGCGTCAGCTGCGAAGCCAGTCGAGCCGGTCGTCGAAGTCGCAGTCGCTGCGCCGATCGAGACTGTGGTAACTGAAGAGAAGAGCAACACTGCCGAGAAGGAGCCGGTCGCTACTACTGCTGCTGCTGCTGCAGTCGAAGCGCCAACGACTCCGACTGCTGGGACGGCGCGAGCTGTTCCTCGGTCGCCGTTTGCTGCGTTCGTGGGCTCTGCCGTGTCGACGGGGCCGCCGTCGATCAGCCGGAGCACGTCGAGCTCGAGCACGACGCCAGCATCCAAACTCGCAGCGTTCCTGAGCACGGTGGAGGTTGCAAGTGCGTTTGCGCTGCCAACGACTACGACCTACGAGCCAGAGGCAGAGGCAGAAGCGAAAACTGCGAGCTTCTCGGACGACGAGTCTGACTCAGACGACGACTCCGTCGATGCGAACGACGACAAGAACGCTCAGCGCGTCTCGGTCTCGCAGGAGACTGCGAGTGGACTTCCAACCGACGCTATGGCGCCATCGGAAGAGCCATCAGCTGTCGTTGTCTCGGACGCGCAGGACGAAGCAGACGTCGCGAGCCGTTCGTCGTCCGAAGCGCACGTCTCCATCGACCAGTTTGACGAGCGTCTCTCAGAGGGCTCTGCCGCAGACGCCGCCGAGGATAACGCGGAGCGCGAGGCCAAGAGTTCGGACGACTCGTCCGATGACGAAGACGACCATGTTACGCCGGAGACTGTTGCTGACGCTGCGACGACCGCGGTCGACGAAGTCGAAGTGGAGCAGCACAGCATCGAGCACCACGACCACGCGGACAGCGAGCAGCCGTTCTTCGTGGTCGAAGAGGTCTCGCTCTCGAAGCCAGCGACGAGCTCCAAGCTCTACGCCTTTCTCCACTCGGTCGACAGTGCGCAGACGCACCGCTTCTCGCACAGCTCTGCCACAGACGACGCCCTGGACGCGCATGTGGAGGCAGCGCACGTCGAGCGAGCTGTCGGGTCTGCGCGCTCAGCGTCGACGTCGTCGCGCCACTCGAGCGCTCTCGAGTCGCCTGCGCACAAGGAGCCGGTGGACGAGAGCACGACGAGCGAGCAGTCGGACCACTCGCCGCGCGCGTCGGTCACGTCGCTCAAGTTCGTGGCGTCGGCGGACGTGATCCTCGAGAAGGAGCGGCTCTCGGGCGAGAACCTCGCGCTGCAGCTCAAGCTCCAGACCGCGACTGACGCACTTGCGGCCAAGGACGACGCTGTGGCGGCGCTGCAGGCGGAGCTCGAGGCGCTCAAGGCGCAGCTCGCAGCTGCGAACGCCGCTGCGGTCGCTCAGGCAGCCGCCGCGGAGAGTACGCTCGCGGACCGACTCGCAGCAAGCGACGCAGCGCACCGTGAGGAGCTCGCAGCGGTCGAGCGCTCGCGTGACGACGCATTGGAGGCGAAGACCGCCGCAGATGCGCAGGTCGCGCACTTGACGCGCGAGCACGCGGCCGACGCGTCGAAGCTTGTTGCGCTCGCCGAGGCGAACGACGCGCTGACGCAGGAGCTGCAGCGCGCGAAGGACAGCGAAGAGGCGGCGCGGTACTCTGCACAAGTGGCGTTCGCGGCACGGGACGAAGCCGAGGAGCGCTTGCGGTCCCAGCAGTGAGCGAGCGACCTGCGAGCGTGCGTGAGAGTGTGAGTGAGAGCGAGAGAGAGCAAGGATGAGTGGGTATGAATTGGTCTTTGTGTCGACGACGAGGTCGCTCGTGTCTGTCTGTCTGTCGGGCTGTAAGTGATGGTCTCTCGGTACGATTGCCGCTAGATCGAGTCGGTCTGGTACCCAGCGAGACTCCGACGCAAGATGAGCGCACCGGCGAAGCCGACGACGATGAAGAAGCAGACGACGGCGGCAAAGAGCCCGAGGAGGTTGAGTGTGTTGCGCAAGTACGCGTGCATGTCCGCCTCGGACCACTCGGGGCACTTGCCACACGCAGCGATCTGTCAGATGCGCCACCGCAGCAGCCGTCACAACGAGTCAAATCGTTAGCCAAGTGCCCAGCAGTCGCCACTTCTCATGTCTGTACCACGTACGTCGTTGGCTTCGAAGCCCTGGTCCTCCTTGGCGTTCAGGACAGTCATGCCCGACTGGCAGCTCGCGTCCGAGCTGTTCGTCGCCTTTGCGTCGCACGCGACCCAGAAACCGTCGCTCGTCTTGCGCACGCCTGGGCACGGCAGCACCTCACTCGGCACGACCGAGCAGTTCGAACAGCCGGCGAGGTCGATCTCGCACGCGAGCGACGAGTTCTCGCGCGCGCGCTGCGCGTACGTCTTTGCGAGGCTGCCGGAGAACGTGAAGCCGCCGACGGCGCAGACGAGGAGCGCGCCGAGGCACGCGCCAATGCCGACAATGTACTGCCACGTACGCACACACGTGGTTGAGAAAGAGTGCGAGCATGAGAGGCGCGAGACAGACGCGAGACGTACAAGGAGCAGTAGTGTGCGGCTCTTGGACCGCGCGCCGAGGACGCCGAGGACCGAGAGCGCAAAGACGAACGTGCCGACGGTGATGAAGACGATCGCTGGAGCACGACCAAGACAGCGCGCGCGTCAGCTCAGTTGCTAGGCGTCAGGACTCAAGCGCAGAGCTGAGTACAGCGACAGACCAATCCACTCCTGGCCGGCAGTGAGCTCATCGTGCGCCTTGACCGTCAGTCCGCACGCAAAGATGCCTAGACGTGAGCGTCCATCGCCCACAGAGATGCACGCCGTCAGCTCTACGATCTGCTGCGTCTTCGACTTCTCCTTGCGCGAGTACAGATGCGCGGAGACGCACCAGTGCCCAAGACGATGAAGATGACGTTGATGACCGTGAGCATGTGCTTCATCACGATCGGCACCGTCACGATGCGCACGACGCAGTAGAGCGACGCGAGCACGAGCGCGATGACAGCACAGCCAATCGCGCCGAGGCGCACGAACTTGTGCTCGAGGTACGAGACCGTGCGCTCGTACGTGCCGCAGCACGGCTGCGTGCGGAGGTAGTCGAGCACGTCGGCGCTCCAGTGGTGCTTGAGCCACGACTCGAGTGTGTCCTGACGTGCTGCGTGTGTGAGGATCAATGAAGTGCCACCTGCACAGGAAGAGCAGCGATGCACGTACTTGGAAGCAGAATGCGGCGTAGCTCGCGACGAAGAGGCACGTGACGAGGAAGAAGTTGAGGAAGAAGTAGAGCATGAGCATGCCGCTCTTCTCACGCCCGGCCCCGACGAACCCGAGCACGGAGAGCACGAGCACAATGCTGCGCATCGCAGTCATTGCCCACGCGGCCGTCAGCTCACTGTTGGTGTTGCTCGCGTATGTGTGGTCGAGACGCAACAGCCGACAGGCAGTCGACGCGGCAGCAGCAGTGAGACGTACCCACCGAGCGAAGCGAGAGCCGCAGCACTCGCTTGCAGATGCGCTGTGAGCGCGACATTCAGTCCGAGCGCCAGCAAAGCAGCGCCGCCAGCGAACGAGAGCGCGCACAGGAAGCGCAGGAACTTGCGAGACGGACGCATCGATGCAGCGCTGGTCTCTTCGTGTGTCGTCGACAGCTCGGAAGCGGCAACAGACGCACGGACAGCAACGACTTCGACCTGCAGATTTCGTGGCTCACTTAGCTTTTCTGAATTTTGACATTTTGAGGTGGTTTCACTCGTAAATATAGAGAAAAATGTCAACGAATATCTCCGAACAGACTTCGAACGCACTTCAAGCTGTTGGAGAAGGACGTCAAACGGGCGTGAAGCAAGCAATGTCGCCGTGAGATGAAGGATACTGGCATTGTGTTCATGCGTCAAATAATACAAACTACAACAAGCCAGCAGCGAGCCTCACATCTCGAAACGAGCCGCCAACAACAGCGATGTCGTACTCCATTCAATCAGCACTTGGACATTCAAAGTCACTATTGCCCCTACATTCATATATGAGAGCCTGTAAATATGCTCAATAGCCAGTGATATGAGTCTCAGTACAGCTCAACATCACTTTGAATCCCTTGCCGAATCAATATAATGTGATGTGCCTCTCCCTCGTCGCACCGGTTCTCATACTCATCGTCGCCTCTTCGTTTGCTACCTGAGCGAGTGGCGACTACCGACGACGCTTTGTGCGGGATCGACAACAATGTAAAGGGAGCGCCTTCAATGTGCGCAGCACTGCAGGTGTGTCGTGCGAGGATCGTTTGTCAGTCGACCATAGTCAGGCATTGCAGGGCAGTGCTGGAGGCGTTCGACCTCGTCCCCGCTAACACATTCGACTGTGGAATTACTCGTACGAGCATCCCAGAGCGATTTCCAGCACCGGCGTGAATGGGGTATGCTCCAGATCATGTCAATTGCTTCCATGATCACAGTCGAACTCCAGTCCTACGTCGAAATTGCTCCATATAAATCATTCAGGATGTTACGGTTCGCAAAAATCGAAGCGAGTCAATCTCATCTTAGCTGTTCATGGGTGTATAATGTACCCGCATGGCGCGCGACATCATTCGACTCCCCGTTCAAAGGTGTATACAAGGACATGTTGAACACCTTCATGCCAGACTTGAAGCCAATTCTATGCGTCAAGTTTCAAATATCATAATTTATCGTGTCATCTAGATGTCATATTGACCGCATATGTCAAACAACAACGACGTATTCCACATACCCCCTCGCACGACGCATACATACATATTAACACTGACATCCATGTTCGACTCGCACGTGCATCCACTTATAATATACGTACAAAGTTGTTTTGATCGTCTTCAGACTGAGCGAAATTACTATATCCTTTGCGGGCGTGGGTATTCTTCAGATCTAGTGTTTAGGGTTACTTTAGCTAGACCCCAATGTAACCTCTCGGAATATTCGTCCTGCATCTGTCTGTGTCGCCACGTCGTATTAGTGTTGTTGCACTATGACCACGATGCGCACGTCGAAAATGACGTCGCTGCATTAAATGACTCTCCATCCGTTGTACCATTGGTTGCGTGGACGAATTTGAGTCGACTGGAGTCTGTAGACGAACTGTGAACGAGCGGCCTGTTGACGAGACTGGGACAGTCAGGAGAGGCGATGTTTCTGTAGCAACCAGGAGTGTGTGGATACTCTGCTACTGGCTCGCTCGTCCCAGCAACCATTACATTCTAATGCGTCATGTTGATCTACGAATTTGAGTATTTTTCAGCATTTCAGTACAGTACTACTTGTCCACGGATGAAAAATGATCTCTGTCAAAATGATCGATATGAAACGTGAACACAAGCTACGTCCTCTATGATATCTGTACACGCTACCAGGCGAGCCTGCACACTGGACAAACTTATCGAAACTGCTATCGATAGAGATAGTGAAGGCACAGGTGTTTGGACCCAATTCCAGCTTGATGTGGAATTACTCACATGAGCATCCCATCGCAGTCACAGCAAGGTTCCTGGTCCTGCCTCTGTCAGTTGACGCTAGGATCAATATCGAACACCAGTCGCGTAAGTGACTATTGCTAGCTGTACCAATCAGCATTGGATGACAGGTTGTCTTATCCATGTCGTGGATAAAGTGCTTCGATGTTGTTGAATTGCAGGTGTGAGCTGACAATCAAGTCGATACACTGTCTTGTGTTTCATTTGAACAAGTCATGTGCGCAAGACTTGTTTCAACGCGATAGAGTTGCTGTATGCAAATTCGACTTCGCGAAAGAGGTGAATTGTAAACAACGGTTTGGTGGACCGCCAAGCATCCCTCAGATTTTTTGTCCGGCATTGCACTGTGGCACTACTGTATAGTATCGTTATGGGCTTTATCAGGGTACACAACAGGCGACGCTGAACCTGGTGACTGTGCTTATTGACTTCCTTTATAGTGAGTATTGGCTGTGACGGGAGTATTAGATGAACTTGAAACGAGCAGCTTGTTGGCGCGATCGAGTCCGGTGAGAGTAGGGTGCGCTCGTGAGCTTATGTTGCAACGACAGATGGACGCACTCGTCCCATCTACCGAAAATACTAATTTGTAAATACTCATCAATAGTATTACAGCACCAACGTGGATAGTCAGCTTTGTTTACCAATGAAAAATGAAAGCGGTGTAACATACTAGCTGGAACTGCTGCGGGCCACCACACTCCAAACCTATGTAGATACCAATGATCTGTTTGCCTCTCAACGGAGGCACCATTCACAATACTAAAGAATGCGAAAACAAGAAATCCACAAAATTATTCGTGCAACCACTGACCACTTTTCAGCAATTTCTGAATGCCAATTCACCGACGCGCGTTCACCTCATAGTGAAGCAGAAGGTCGAGCTCTGTGCTCATCGAGCACAGCATTCGGCGCTGTCGCTGACAGCTCTGTGTGCCTGGGCTGCAACGACATAAAAGCTCTCCAAGCCTCCATCCCCTCAACTCTCTCGGTTCTCTTTAACGTGAGCGGCGTGGCAATTGACGCTGCTGCACGCCTCGCGAACCCTCGCCCGATTCTCAAGACAGTGTCTAGCACAACAGTCGCCAATTGCTGGCGTCACACCGGCATCCTAGCAGAGGATATGTTCGAGCTTGTTGCTGCATTCGAGCGACTCAGTGTCGCTCTGATATCGATTTCTCCACTTGTCCTAAAGCTATCTCCCCGCCCAGCACTTATCCTCCTCTAAAACGATCAAATTGTCTTGCAGTTTTTTCCTATTTACAGGGAATGGTCCCTGAAGAATTGGCATTTGCAAATATCGTTTTCTTTGTACATATGTGGCACACATAACCTACAGATACTAATCAAGGTCAGTAACAGAAATGCGACTCCCTCTATTTATCAGCATTTGGTATTTAAATCGCTCAGCTAGTTTTCGTTTTCCATCAAAAAATGGCAAACGTAGATTCGACTCTTGCGATGCGTCGACAGTGTACAAGTCGAATCTGGATTTGGACATTACACGACAAACTAAACCTATGTAGACATCAGTCTTACTTAATTGACAAGCAGCTCAAACATCACAGCGACATCAGCGCAACGCAAGCAACATGCCGGCCGAGTGCCTCACGTGCAAGCCCGGCGACGCGACGTTCCACAACGCTGCAGTGGCAAACACTGGTTGTGAGAACACGTACCAGCTCGTGGACGAGTGCATGAAGGCGCACAACGGCCGCGTGTCGGCGTGCAAGGCCGAGTGGGCACTCTTCCGCAAGTGCCACGAGCGGAACAAAGCGGCAAAGGCCGTAGCTCAAGCAGCAACGACGAGCTCATCGCAGCAGCAGCAGGCGTAACAACACGGATCCACGCGCTGGCAGTAGCTCGAGCCTCCTGTCTCTTGTCACTTGTCTCTTGACGCTCGTCTGTTGTCAGTGTGCTCCATTCACTTGTCCGATGCAAGCAAGCACCACCACCACACATAGCCAACCACAGGGGACGGCGCAAGCTCACAAGTCATTCTCATTCATTCGTTGCTACACACCACGCAGTTGTCAATCGGTCCATCGGTCGGTCGGTCTATCCACGCAAGACGGCGTCGCTCACCCGCGCGTGTCTTCCTTTGGATGGAGGAGACTGCGGCGGGACACAGGCGACGGGAACGGCGAGATGTCGCTGCCGTCGTCGTCGCCGTCTGCGCCATGGCCGTCGCTCAGGAAGAGCTTCTTGGGCTTCGTCGGCGCGACGCCATCTACTTCGTCGACTGGGAACGAGTTCTTCGGCGAGTCGATCGAGTCGAGGCGGCTCATGCGGCGGTTCATCTGCAGCAGCGACCTCGGCGAGAGCATGCCGTGCGCCAGTTCGTACAGCTCAGCGTTCGAGAGCGAGTTGCGCATGCCGTCGCCACTCGGGGCGTCCGAGAGACTGCGGTGGTCGCGCGTTGGCGCGAGGCGAAACAAGTTTGCTGGCTCGACGTCCGCCTGCAAGCCGCCGGCGGCTTTGAAGCACGCGCGGCAGTGGCGCACTGGTATGAGCAAGCCGACTTCCGGAATCGCCATGCGCTGCTCCGTGCACTTGCCGCACATCCACTTGCCGCAGCGCTTGCACGAGTGCGGACGCCGAAAGAGCTTGAACGGCGCGTTGCACGTCGGGTCCTGGCAGTGGTGCACCGTCTTCTTGTCCGGCTTCTTCTTGAGCTTCACCGCGAGCGTCGAGTAGTCCTCGCAGAGCTGGTGGATCGTCGACGCCGCCGTGCTCAGCACGTCTTTCCACAGGTCGCGGTCCTCGAGCTTCGTCACGCTAAAGTGCATCTCGCGCGTCGGGCTCTGCCCGGGACCGCCTTGGTGGTGGTCGTACGCCGTGATGTACAGTCCGTGGTGGCCAACAGACGTGTGGCTCTCGTCGTGGCCATGTGTGTACCGCGTCTTGACCGACAGCGGCACGATCCACTTCCACTTGATGCGGTGGCTCTCGTCCACTTCGCTCGGGTAGAAGTACCAGAGCTTGTACGAGACGTACTCGTAGACCATGAGCGCCTTCTGCCAGTCCCGGCCGCCGTGGCGCTCCTTGAACAGGTACCCGAACGCGCAGCCGTCGCCCAAGAGGAACGACGACCCAAAGCCGTGGGCGGTCGAGTAGCTCGGGCGGCTGATCTGGTTGATGATGTCCTCTTGGAACGCCGGCTGCGACGGCGCCGCAGTCAAGCCGGTCTTCGGTCCCGACCCGGGCTTCGTGTTTGGCGGCGTCGGGATCGCTGTGATGCACAGCGACGGGTCCTTCGCGACCATCGCCTCGGTGGCCGAGAGCACGCGCTGCCACGCGGGCGACGCTTTCAAAATGCTCTGCACGCGCTCCTGGCTCCGCGTCTTCGGGTCTTTGTAGCACATGCGAATCGACTCGACGAGCATCTTGAGGTTCGACAGCGCGTCGGTGCCCGCGAGCGGACCGATGCCGCGCGTCGCAGCGGTCTGCAACGGACAGCCGTCCTGCAGTGCGTCGTTGTCACTGACAAACGCCGCCGTGAGCAGCGGAAGGAGCCGCGCGTCGGGTCCGTCGTCGAGCAAGAGCTTCTCGATGATCGGGCACTTGCGCGAGCGCTTGCTCTTGAAGTCGCCAAAGCAGAACACGATCATCTTTGTGATCTCGCCGAGCAGGAGGTTCCACATCGGGTACTTCTCGTAGCACGACAGCAGGATGTCGAGCACTTGCGCCGAGACGAACATGCGGTCCAAGCGCTTCGACTCGTTCGAGAGCACGGCGTTGAGGCACTTGATGACCGAGCAGAGGTGGTAGCCCGACGCCTTGCGCGTCCCCTGGACGACCACTTGCTTGAGGTAGATCATGAGGTCGTGCCCCTTGCGCTCCATGCACGTGATGAGACACTCGCGCAGGCGCCGGTACTCGCGCACGTTGCTGCGCCAGTCGTCGCTGCAGAAGATCTCGAGCTCGTTCAGGTCGCCGCTGATCACTTCCTCCAACATCTTCATCCACTGCTTCTTCTCGCCCTCGGACGCCGCGGCGAAGTAGTGCACCGTCGTCTCGTACTCGACGTCGTCTTTGTAGTGGCTCTTTGGCACGATGTCGCTGTACATGCCCATGCCAGCGGCCATGCCAGCGTGCTTGGCGGGCGACTCGGCGCTCTTGCGCTTCTTCACGGTCACAGTGAAGCCGCACGCGTGCCAGTCGCAGCTCTCGACCGAGTCGATCTCATCGAGCGTGATCACCGTCTGGTTGCCTTGGTTCGGCGTAAAGCCGGTCTCGACCGGCTTCGTGCGCGAGCTCTGCTCTTCACGGAGCGACGTGATGCGCAGCCCCATCATGCAGTTCACGCTCACTTGGCACACTTGCACCTCGTTCTTGAGCTTCTTCTTCATGAAGAGCTTGCCTGTGCGCATCAAGTGCGTCGAGCAGAGGAAGTTGAGGCAGTCAATGCCGACTGCCGTGACCGAGCTGCTCGCCCCCGCGGCGCTGCTGCTGCCGTCGCCGCGCGCTGGGCTGTCCGTGAAGTCGACCGTCTCCGTGAGTTCAAACAAGTGCGTGAGCAGCGCTGTGCACGTCGGACGCGGGTGCCCCTGCGACAGCAGCGTGAGCGACTTTTGCGACGCAAGACTCGCGCGGCGCTCCTGGTCCGCAGCCGTCGGCATGCTCCAGAACGTCAGCTCCTTGATCATCTGCACGAAGAGCTGCTCGAGCGCCTTCTGGTGGTTCTGCATGAACAAGTGAATGAGCCGCCGCACTTTGCGCGACGTGTACTTGCGCAGCGACGAGTTCGCCATCTCGCGACTCGCGCCGCAGATCGAGACGTACTCGTCCTGGCCCGTGACTTTGTCGAGCGGGATCGTCTTCGCCGAGATCGCGACGCCGCGCGCGGTCAAGTACGGCGCGTGGATAACTTCGCGCAGGAGCAGGAACGTGTTCTCGACGCAGTCGCGCTCAAAGACCGTGCGCGGCGGCGCGAACGTCACGAGCTTCTGGATCATCTTGTGCAGCATCTTGGTCGAGAAGAGCGCGTCGATCGCGGCGTCCGAGTGGTCCGAGTACACGACGTGGAGCAGCAGCGTGCGGATGTCGTCGTGCCCGATGTTCGAGAGCAGCAGGTCGACGTAGCCCGGGTGGAGCGACAAGTAGTGGAGCATGCACCCGCCTTTCTGCACGCGCACGGCAAAGTACCGGAGGATCTGCGACGCAAAGTTCGCCGACTCGGCGCTGAAGATCCCGAACGTCGCGAGCTCGTCGATCGCGGGCAAGAGCACAGTCGCGCAGTTCGCACTCGCGTCGTCGGAGCTGGCGCTGGGCGACGCGCTGCCATTCCCAGTGACGTCTGCAGTCGGACTCGTCGCGTCTCCAGTCTGCTGCGCCACAGCGGCGCCGTTGCTGCGAGCCGAGCGCTCGCGCGGACTGTTCTCTTTGCTCGGCATGGACGACGGCGTCGACGGCCGCTCGTCGCTCGCGTCCTCGGTGTCGCTCTCGTGGTCCGAGTCGTCGCCATTTGGGTCGCGCTTGTCACTCGCCGCAGCGTGGTCCAAGACGCTCTGCTTGAGCGACTGCGCGCCGTCGATCTCAATGTCCTTCACCTCGACGCGAATGATCTCTTCGAGCTCTGCGACCGACGCGCGGCGCTCCGCGCGCTTCTTCTGGCGCGAGCTCTCGGAGAAGAGGCCGTCGGCTTCGCGCTGGAGCGCGTCGAACGCCGTGTCCCAGAAGCTGCTGCACCGGTGCGCGTCGTCGGCGCACGTCACGAGACTGCTCCCCGCGCCGCCGACGACGATGAACGACGTCGCGATCGAGCGCGTGTGGTGCGTCTGCGTCGGGTCGAGCGCGATGCGCATGAGTTCGAGCGTCTTCTCGCGCGCAAAGAGGATCGAGCGCAAGCGGCTCGTCATGCGCTTGAACAGCAGCTCGAGCATGTCCATCGTGAAAGACTCGTTCAGGAGCTCCGCGAGCGAGTACTTCTCGCTCATCACGCCGTCGACGAACTTCTCAATGTTCGCGCGCAGGAGCTCGGCGTCTTTCTTTCGCGCCTCGAGGCTCGAGTACTGCTGGAGCTTGGGCGAGAGCGGCATGGTTGTTGTCGATGTCGTCGCCGTGCCAGCAGTGGGCTGTCGAGCGTTCGCTAGCGATGGCGGCTCGCTCGCGCACGCGAGGGTCGTTGTGAGTGTCGCGGACAGCAAGTAGCAGGCGGCGGCGAGGAGCGCGCCTCGAGCACCTCAAAAGCAGCAGTGCGCCAGCACCAGCAGCAACACAAGACAACACACACACACGCGCGTGTGCTTGTTTCGAAATGCTGGTGTTGTGTGAGCAGCCCATCTGAGTGGAGAAGCAAGGCGCCTCGCGCGACTATATGGTGTAAATGATGGCATGTCCTGCGTCTAAATTACGTATATTCGACAAAGCTATGCGGTCGGAGGGAACAGAGCAGCAAGTGTCTTTCAAAATGGATCTTTGTCATTCCGAAATATACGCAATATAGGCGCAAGTAGCACGAAATACACACGAAATGCTCACGCAC
Organism: Globisporangium parvum; assembly: GCA_023333885.1. Lineage (NCBI taxonomy): Eukaryota > Oomycota > Peronosporomycetes > Pythiales > Pythiaceae > Globisporangium > Globisporangium parvum. The sequence goes on from JAASFT010000096.1 coordinate 40,980, forward strand.
GCAGGTGCGCTGTACCACCGATCGAATGCTGCATACGATTCTGCAAATACAACAGACCTCATGTCGCGCACAGCTCATCCCAGAACTTGTAGTCGCCAGCATGACTTGATCGCTCGATCACATCGTCAGTGTTCCAGTGCGTGCTGCTGCTCGATGGGACCGACCCAGCAATTGGAGCTCAGAGCTGCGCAGTTGTGGGCACTTCAACGTTGTGAGCGTGGTGCTCCATTCAGCGATCCGCAAGCGAGCACCACGAGGAGCTAGAGAAACAGGACTGCTGCTGATGCTGATGCTGATGCTGAGCTGCTGCGCCACCGAATCGGAATCGGCGCTGCTGCTAACCAACGACGAGCGAGCGAGCGAGAGAGCTGCTGTCCACAGAACACGGGACATAGTCCTTGTCTTGAATCTACTGTTGTGTGTGTATGACGAGTGCGTCTCGTACGTGCACTCTCTCTCTGGGGACGGCCGTGAAGCTTGCCTACACCATGTCCTCGCCCACGACACACGTCAGCAGCGGCGACCAGTACCGAACGTTCGGGAGCCACGACCAACTCATCGTCTTTTGGATCGTCTCGATGTCCATCGTGTCGGGGTACGTCTCGAGCAGCCACTGGAACATGTCGAGGTGCTGGTTGTTGTGGGCGTTCACAGCTACTTGGGTCGTGCAGCGCTCGCTCAAGTGCTCGCGGAGGAATAGCAGCGTGCGAAAGTCACCACGCTTCGCTGCGTTGTCCATCGCAGCAGTCGTGAACGTGCAGCACTGGTTCACGAGCAGCCACTGCACCATCTCGAAGGACGCAGCGCAGTCCACGACCTCGCTCGGCCACATCGTGATGTTCAGATAGCCGTGCAAGTACCGCAGTATCTTGAGGTTCCCGGTCGAAGCCGCTGCGAGCAGGATCGCGTGCTCGTCCGGCCTGTAGTATGCGTTCTCCAGCATCCACTGCACGAGCTCCAAGTGCCCGTGCTTCACAGCCGTGCGGACGTCGTAGACTGGACGTCTGACACCTGGCTGGTTTGCGTGGATCCACTTGGCGACCGCAGCGTGGCCGTTCCCTGCCGCTGCGCTCACTGCTTCCTCGTCACACTGCTCTGCGTACCTCGAGAACATGCGGAGGTTGCGAAAGAGCCACTGGACGACGTCCAAGTGGCCGTTCTTAGCAGCTCCGACTAGGGCGGCGTCGTACCAGTAGCCGACTGTCTCTGCGACCGACGTCGTGCGCGCTCAGATCAGCTGCATGAGCCACTGGAGCGCGTCGAGATCGCCAGCTGTCGCTACTCCGATGAGCGCCTTCGCGAGCACGTCGGCCGTGAAGACCTCGGGCTTGTGCTCAAACAGCAGCTGTACGATCGCGCCGTTGAACTTGGA
>JAASFT010000959.1:0-10989 GCA_023333885.1 Globisporangium parvum
CGCTGCGCTTGAACGCCAGCAGCGCTTGGTTCACGACCTTGACGCTCGTGCACAAACCGTACGCATGCTGCACTTTCTTCGCATCGCCAGTGGCTTTCGCAACTGTCCAGACACTCGGCGGCGGAGTGGCGAGGAGCCACGAGTGTGATGGAAGTCGGTGTACGTATTTCAACTTCGTGCACTGTACGATTTCGAGTTGCTGTTCTAAAATAGCACTCTATAAATACGAATCGTTCTTTTATCAGACCTGACGTCTCTTGGCGACTTGCTTGTACTGATGTTGCTTGTGCTGCTGCTGCCAAGACTGCTTGCACGCCCAAACACACTCGCGCGCTGTGTCTCCCTGTCATGAGTCTGAGCCGCAATCCTCCGCCGCGCGTACGTCAGGCTCATGTGTGCGTGTGTGTGGGTGTATGTCGCCTCGCGCCAAGTGCTTCGAGGTCGTGTAGCAACTGCGATCAGCGAGACTAACTCGAGCTCGGGCGTGCGCTATTCGCCCTTACGGGATGGCTCCTGCAGGCTGCTGGCAAGGTCCAAGACCTCAAGCCCTATGACAACTCAGCAAGCTGCATGGCACACGAGACACGGCCAGTGACACCGGACGAAGCGCGGCGGTTCCGCAAGTCGTACTTCGCCGAGCCAGGCTCGCGCATCGCGCATCCGGGACTCGTCAACGACCTCAAGCAGATCGACCCGCTCACAAAGTTCGGTGTCGTCACGACTGGGAGCCACCATGTCCAGGACATGCTCGCGAACGCACCTGCGACCGAATACCAGCGCATCGCGCTTGCCAAGTCGGAAGCGAACTACGCGAGCCACAAGCGCGAGCCGCTCGGTAAGTCGTACGCGCGCGGTCACGTGCTGCCTGTGCATGTGCAAAAGCCCGAGTTCGCGTTCGGCATCAGCGGAACGTTTGGTGACTCGGCGCGCGAGCTGCTGTACCCGAGCACAGCGCTGAACAACAAGCAGGACGAAGAGCTCTACAAGCGCTCGCACGGCTCCGTCGCGCCTGGCGAGCAGAAGAACCGCGAGTACCAGTGGGACGCCGCCAAGCTCGACCCGCGCAAGCACCGCTTCGGGGTCAAGACGAACGCCGTTGGTGCTGAAGGACTCGGGGCATCGGCGTGTCTGAACCCCGAGATGGACGAGACGCTCTCGCGGGCTGGCATCTCAGCGAAGCAGGTCGAGGACATGCGCAGTACGTTCGACCATCTCGGGAAGCCGCGCCACCTCGGTGCGTCGAGCTCGAACTTGCCGCCGGACCACATCTTTGGTGCGCCGCTCAAGAAAGACGCCTGCACGGCGTGGGACTGCATCCAGGGCCAGTACTCGGCCGGCGAGCAGCAACCGGACGCCGACCTCGGGAAGCCGGCGAACTACGGCTGGAAGAACGCGTCGGCCGAGACGCGGTCGTTTGGCGTCCCGAGCATTCGGTCCGACATCCCGGTGCCAGGGAAGCGGTCGATCGCCGATGGCCAGAACTACGGCGACGACTCGAGCGCCAAGGAGCTGCTGTACCCCGAGGAGTTTGCCTCGAGCGGCATTCGAGACGACGAGTTCGTGCAGCCGCGCGAGGAGCGGCACGTGCGCGAGCTGTTTGAGAAGATCGGGTACAAGCTCTCAGACGACGTCTTTGCGCTCATCTGGACCGACGCAGCAGTCTGTGGCAAGTACACTGCGCGCGGCCACTGCAGCATCGCCGAGTTCCGCGACGCCCTCAACACGTTCCTCGCAGCCGACGAGGCCGGCCAAGTCGCCGTGCAGGCGTGGCGAGAGCGCCTCAAGCGCCTCTAGGAGTCTGAACCAGCGACACTCCATTGATCGATCGCACGCCCATGCATCTGGGCACCCACGACGTCAGTGGCTACGCGCTTGCAGGACGCCACCGCTCTATCGGCACAGAGCAGTCGGATGGGAGCAAGGAAGAGCGCGTGGGGAGGAAACTGGCGGCATTCGCGTTCGAACTCATGCTGCGACTGATGACTGCGACCGATGGCGCTGCTCGCACACTCGGCGCGGGATAGATACAGAAGGAATGGGGACCGAGTGTGCGCACGAGCGCGACAGACTGAGGCGCATGTCTTGCTGCTGCTTCTTCTAATACACTGGCTGCACCTGCTTGACGTCGGCCAAGAGCTCTTCGTACGCCTCGAGCGCGTTGAAGCCCGACTTGCCTGGCGTGATCAATATACAGCTCGTCGGGCGCTTCGAGAGCGCAGACGCACCCAAGTCGACCTGTTGGTGTTCGCACGAGCAGCGCGTGAGCACACAGGCGGCCGTACTGTCGACACTGCATAGAGAGACAGGGAGACAAGGACAGCAGCGCACCTTGGATGGCGTAAAGAGGTACGGGATGTCGTTCTCCTCGCACAGCACTGGGATGTGCGAGATGACGTCGATCGGCGAGATGTCGCCGGCGATGATGCACACGCCCTTCTCGCCCTTGCGGATGCTCTTCACGACCTCCTTCACGCCGCGCTTGATGCCCTTGACCTTCGTCGCCTTCTTCACGACCTTGTACGCGCGCTTCGTCTGCTTCTTGCTCGCGAGCGGCTTGGCGATCACCGACACGTGCTTCACGCGCTCCTCGTACGTCACGCCGCTGCTCTTCTTGTCCTCCGTGTCGCTCATTCTGCTGCTCGTGTTGCTCGTGCGATCGCCTACGGTCGTTCGGAGCTGCTGCTGCTGTCAGGAGACGCTTGGAATGGCTCGGACGGTGATGATCTGCGCCTGAGTGCGCTCGACCACGGACCAGTCAAAGTTTGCGTACATTCGTGCAACCTCCTCGAAACGAACTCGAATTGTCCTTTGTATTTGTATTGAATGAGTCCACGCTGGCATTCTCACCAGCGCTTTTCGTGCAACTGCTGTGCATCACATGCTAGCAATAATGAATCGGATGGAAAGCTTACTCGATTCAACTACAACCTGCTTTTGTATTTCGGCAAACCCAGTTGTCAGACCCTCGATTGTTTCACTACCAACAAACACACCCGAGTGTCCTGCTCACGCAGCCTTGGCGCGCTCCTGCTGCGAGGCAGCGAGCGCTTTCGTCTGGCCACGCAGTCCCGTGACGAGCGCACGCATGCCGCCTACGACCAGCAGCGCAGTCGCCAACACCAGGAAGAACCACTTGGTGCGCGTGAAGACACTGATCGCGACGTCGACGCTTGCAAACTGCTGCGGGAACTGCAGCAGCAGGAAGCTCAAGCCGATGTTCTCGAGCACGTCCGCGAGCGCGCCGAGCAGTGGCAGCAGCCACAGCACGCGCGTGTTTGGCCACAGACGCGAGACTGAGCCGAAGAGGAACGTCCCGTAGAGCATCGGGTAGATCACGAGGTCAAACTTGTAAAAGTCTCGGTAGAGCTCGCGTCCGCGCTCGCCCATGCACTCGAGGTGCGGGTGGATGGCTGCCGCTTTCAGCAGGAACTCGCGGTCGAGGATCGCGTTGCACTGCGCTGGCAGCGCGCGGATGAACTGCTGCTCCAAGTTCGAGAGCAGCAGCATCGACGGCACGAGCGCGCCGATTGACGCGGCGAACAACTGCTTCTCCATCGTGTGTGGCTTGTTTGGGCTTGAGCTTGGACTTGATGTGCTGGTGAGGCGGGAGATTGCTCAATGGCGCGCACACGCAATGGCCGCGTGCAGCAGCGCGCAGAGACGCAGGCGCAGACAGACAGACCGACAGACAGACAGACGCGACGACGACGACAGCGGGCGCCGACTCTGACTCTGACACTCGCCCTGTGGCTTCAAACGTGACGAGCGATTGCTTGTCAAGTGCAAGCGTGGTGTGGTCCACAACAAATGAGATAGTGATAAAAGCAGGGGAGCACTGAACAACCGAGGCGCCAAAAGAACTCGTCAGTTGGCCGGCACCAGCAGCTCTCACTTGTCAGCGACGACGACGACGACCTGAACACGCGCACGTGTCTTGCGCTGCCACAGCTCGACTCGCCAGCACCACCGTATCGCAGCCTTCCAGCTCTTCACGCACACACTCTTGGTCCAATGGTGCCGATGCCAGTCGACGCGCCGCCTGTGCAGCTCACGAACCTCAACTTTGCGTTCGCGAAAGTCACGATCGGCGGCTACCTCGTGAACAAGCTCCAGCACGACGCGCGTGGGAATGGCGTCGCGAGTCCAGCGGAAGACGACCGCGTGCTGCGCAACATGAACTTGACGATCCAGCCCGGCCGGCGCGTGCTCGTGGTCGGCGGCAACGGCGCGGGCAAGAGTACACTGCTTGGCGTCCTCGCCGGCAAGCACTTGACTGCAGACGACACGTCGCTGATCTTTGGCCGCGACAGCTTCCGCGACACGCAACTGAACCAGCTCCGCGCGTTCGTGAGCGCCGACTGGGGCCACCGCGCCGTGGCGTTCGCAGCGCACGCAATGGCGTACTCGGCCGACATGGCGATCGACGAGATGATGGTGAAGCTCCAGTCCGAGCACCCGGAGCGCCGCGACTACTTGCTCAAGGTACTGCGCATTGACCCCACGTGGCGCTTGCACCGTCTGTCGGACGGCCAGCGCCGCCGCGTGCAGCTCTTCTTGGCGCTCATTCGGCCGTCGAAGCTCATTATCCTGGACGAAGTGCTCGGGATGCTCGACATCATCTCGCGCGAGAACGTCCTGGCGTTCTTGAAAGAGGAGACCGAGGTCCGCGGCGCCACGGTGCTGCTTGCGACGCACATCTTTGACGGCACGGACGTCTGGGCCTCGGACGTGCTGTACATCCGTCGCGGCACTGTCGGGTTCTACGGACCGATTAGCGAGTGCACGCGCCGACCGAGTGGCGAAGTCGTGCCGATGTACAAAGCCGTCGAGCTCTGGCTCCGCGACGAGCTCCAGGAGGACGACCGGATCGAGCGCGAAGCGGGGCTCGCAGCGAACGGCGGCAAGTTTGATTTCTCGAATGCGCAGAACCGCGCTGGTGGGTACGCGTCTGGGCGTCTCGGCGGCGTCGACGTCGCCACGCTGTAAGAGCGAGAGAGAGAGAGCGAGCTGCTGGTGCAGCACCTCGGAAATCGACTCGCCTTTCGCAATAGAACCTCCATTTGACTTGTGCAACGTATGGATTCGATTCGGGTGGTAGTCAACGCTATAAATATGTCGAACTTGTTGCTCAAAGCAACAAACAACAAGCACATCATCAGATCAAGGCAACTCGAGCAGCATGGTGCGTGTGTGAGCGCATTGCGTGAGAGTGGCCACGCGCCTGTGGGTACGCGCTGCGTTGGTGTCGCGATAGCTGAACTGCCTATGTATGCGTCTGTGCGTGCTGCAGAAGGTCTTTCGGCGCTTTCCGTCGCAGCACGGGGACTTTATCCACGACATGAGCTTCGACTTCTACGGCAAGCGCCTCGCAACGTGCTCGTCGGACCGGAAGATCAAGGTCTGGGAAGAGCACGGACAGGAGTGGCGCCTCGAGTACGAGTGGAACGCGCACCAAGCGAGCGTGTGGAAGCTCGCGTGGGCCCATCCCGAGTTCGGGCAGATCCTCGCATCGTGCTCGTTCGACCGCACCGTGTCGATCTGGGAGGACCAAGGCATGTACCTCAACTCAGCCGCTGCGGCCAATGGCAGTGGCATGAAAGAGGGCTGGCGCAACCAAGCGCAGCTCGTGGACTCGCGCGAGTCGGTCCACGACGTGAAGTTCTGTCCGCGCCACTTGGGACTGCGGCTGGTACGTCACGTGCGACTTTGGATGGTGAGACCGTCGCCATGGTCTCACGTAGCGTGTCGTCATATGATGGCGCGATGGTACTAGGCGACTGCGTCGGAAGACGGCTTTGTGCGCATGTACGAAGCGATCGATGTGATGAACCTGTCGCACTGGCCGCTCCAGGAGGAGTTCCTCGCCGACAAAGACGGCGTGACGTGCATCTCGTGGAACCAGTCGCGCTTTGACGTCCCCATGATCGTCGTCGGTGGCAACAGCGACGTTGTCAAGGTCTGGGGCTACAACAACACGTACCGGCGCTGGCAAGTCGTCGCCGAGCTCCAGGGCCACACGGACGCGATCCACGACGTGTGCTGGGCGCCGAACATGGGGCGGTCGTACCACCTCATCGCCACGGCGAGCAAGGACCGGACCGTGCGCATCTGGAAGCTCAAGATGGCGGCCGAGAGCCACCTCCAGTGCGACGTCGAAGAAGTGGCGCTGAAGCACCACCACGACTCGGAGGTCTGGCGCGTCGAGTGGAACATCGCCGGCACGATGCTCGCGTCGTCGGGCGACGATGGCACCGTGCGCATGTGGAAGAGCGACCACGAGGGGAACTGGGTGTGCGTGAACACGATCTGCGGCGACCTCGGACTCTTATCGCCAAGCGACTTGCGCATCGGCTGAAGCTGAAGCTGAAGCTGTGGCGACGTTAGGCAGGCAGATGTGTGTATGGCGTCCAATCCAAGCCAGCAGTGGTGCTAGGACGGAGGCAGCTCGTTCACTGTCGCCTGCTTGAAACACTCACGCACTCGCTCGCTCACGCTACGGTCCTAGGACATGATCCGAGCTCGCTCGCGTCCGACTCGGCCCGCTCGATCATCTGCTGCCCGACCTTGCTCGCCAAACTGCCGCCACGAGGCGCTAGACGGCAAAGCAGTCGGCAAAGATGACGCGCGCGACGTCGGGCCACGTCTCAAGACGCGCGGCGTCGGGGAAGAAGTAGAACAGGCTCTTGATCGAGCGACTCGGGTGCAAGAGCACAAGCTTGAGGAAGCGCTCGCGCAGGAGCGGGCTGTCTGGGTCACGCGCCTGCTGCTCGCGCGCAATGTACGCGCGCCAGTACGGCGTGTCGAGCGTCGCGCGCCACAGGTCGCGGTCGGCGTTCTGCGAGACAAGAGGCCATGCGTCCGTCAGTCAGCGAGTCCAGTGCTCCACTTCGCACACACGGCCGCGTTAGACTTAAGAGAGAGAGTGGCAGAGACGCACCAACGCGGCAAAGAAGATCGCGACCAAGTCGTAGAGCGGGTCGCCGGTCTTTGCGTCCGCAAAGTCGATCACAAAGCGCGGCTCCCACTCGTGCGGACCGACGAACTTGGCGTGGCGCTTCGCTTGGAGCGCCGCGCCTTGCTCGTCCTCGTCATCGTCGTCAGAGCTGTCGCTGCTGCTGCTCGTCTCCCAGTTCTCACTGTCGTCGTCGTCGTCATTATCGGCGCCGTTGCCACTCGACGCAACGGCGTCGACTGCTACAGGCGACGCAGTCGTCTCACCACTGCGGCGTCGAGTCGGGCGATCACTCCCCAGTGCCGTCGCCGCACTCGGGCGCGCACCCAAGATGTTCTCCTGCGTAATGTCGCCGTGCAAGAGCACTGGGGCTGTCGTCGCGATCGCAGCAGGCAGGACGTCACGCACGATGCTCTCGGGCGTCGACGCTGGAAGGAACGCCTCGAGCGACGTCATGAGCTGCGGCGGGATCGCATCTTCTTTGTAGTGAACTACTCCGGCAAAGACAAAGACACACAGTCAATGGCAGCACGTTAGAGAGAGTGAGCGAGAGAGAGAGTGGGGCCACACATACACAACAGGACGTACAGTGGATCGACTTCTTGCGGCGACAGAGGAGGTAGTAGCTGTACCAGTCCCAGTCGCGTTTGCTGTGGCCATGGAGCCCACGCGCCGCGGCGTCGATCGGCACCGCGTGGAGGCGCGAAAGGAACTCTGTTGAGATCCAGCGCGCCGTGGCGAGCCAGCTCGCGCGCGTGACGCCACCGCGCTTCACGACCTTGTCGAGGCCGTCGAGGTCGCTCCGGAGCTCGATGATCACGTACGGCCAGCGCCAGAGACTCCCTTCACCGTCTTCGTCGTCAACGTCGCGGACATCGAGCAAGTGGCCGGCAAAGTAGAGCCGCGGCACCAAGTCTTGCAGCGTCACAAGCGCTTTCGATGCACCTGGCGCAGACGCTGCGCGTGCGATCATCGCGTACGTGTCGCGCTCGGTTCGGAAGCTCTCCTCCATCGCCTGCCGGAGCTTCATCACGCGCTTGAGCTCGTGCGGCGCGAGGATCGTCTTCTTTGCGCGCTTTGTCGGCGACGCGGCGTCGGTCGCGAGGCGGTCGATCGCTGCAAAGTCCGGCGCGAGGTACGACGCAAAGTCAAACTCGCCCCAGCGCTGGTTGAACTGACTGAAGAGCTTGATGAGGACGCGATGGCCGACGCCGAACGTCGGGTTCACGCGCGACGTGAGGCTCGTGAGCTTGGCAACGCGGACCTTGTCCTTTCCATCGCCGCGCGGCTCGAGGCGCAAGACATGGAATGGCGCGAGACCCGTGCGATGGCGCAGGAGGACCTTCTTGAGCAGAGGCTTCCAGGGCTCGAGGATGCTGAACGTGCTCACGTACAGGTCCTGCGTCAAGTACCCGTGCACGCGCGGGATCTGCAAGAGCCGGAATATGTCAAACGTCTCGGGCCGCGACGTCTTGATCGCGTGCTGGAACTGACTCAGCGCCTCGTCTTGCTGGTCGTCCAAGAGGTCGCGCATGAACGCCATGAGGTTGTGCGAGTCGACAAAGTTCTGCGTCACGGCGACGGTCGTGTCGAGGTTCAGGATGAGGTGCCACCAACCGCTCGGGACGTAGATCGTCTCGCCCTCCTCTTGGATCACTTCGATCGGCTTCTCATGCGGCGCGAGCGTCGGGTACACGTGGAGGTACCACGCGAGCGACGTCATGTTGAGCGCATGCTCACGGCCCGCGCCGTTCTTGCCCATGGCGACACCTGGTGGCGGCGAGTCGGGCGGGTAGATCGCCCAGCGCTTCCGCCCTTTCACGAGCGTGTTCCACGCCGACGTGCGCGCAGGGTCCGTGTGCCACGGCGCGCCGGTGCGCTGCGGACCGATCACGAGCCAGCGAAAGTCTGGACGAAGCGTCTCCGACATGGCTTTGGGCTTTGCTGGTGGCAGCGTCATTGCCTCAGCCGTTGGCGCAGTAGGTTCAGTAGGAGGCTGCGCGCTGCTGGCGCCGTTCAGAGTCGCCTCCGTCGGTGTCTTGGCTGCGGCTTTCGCCTGAGCGTCTTGCTTGTGCTTGTCAGCAATGGCCGCGAGCATGTCTTCGCGAAAGACCTTGAGGTCGCGCACGTTGTAGTCGTCGAGCAGTGCCGGGAGCTTCTCGCCAAAGTCCGGGTCAAAGATGTACAGCGGCGTCTCGTCCGTCTGGTGCGCGACGTACTGGAAGTAGTCGCGGAACGTCATCTGGAGCGTCTTGCCGCTGCCAAAGAAGTCCAAGTTGTGCGTCATGCGGTGCACTGCCGAGTCGGGGAACCGCTCGACGAGCTTCTCGGGTGTCCACTATCGCGAGATGGCGGTCAGCAGCACGTGCTGGACAGTGGAGCAAGACACGATCGGACGTACCTCAGTCGCTGCGCGCCACGAGCCGACGGCGTTCTTGAGGATGAACGGAATGCGCGAGTACTCTCTGAAGCACCCAATCGCATGCAAAAAACCCAGCTATAAGTGACCTCTCTCTCTCACTCTACAAGAGCCAATCACCCAATCACCTAGCACAAGGCGTACTCAAAGTACTGCTGGTACGTCATGTCTGCGACGTCGACCTTCTGAATGCGCTTCGCGAACGGGTCGGTCGCAGCGTCAGGGAGCCCAAAGTCCTTGAGCTCCATGTGGCAGCGGCACCAGCGCCGGTAGAGAAAATCCGACGCAAAGCCGCGGACCGCGAGCGGCGCGAACTGCGGCATGGCACTCGGGCGCTCGCGTGGGAAGAACGTCGTGAGGCGCCAGTTGTCGCGGTAGAAGAAGTTGCCGTGGTGCAGCCGCAAGCAGTGCATCATCCACAGCGGCTCCTCGCGGCAGAACACATATAGCGCTAGTCACGGCGCACGCACAATGGACACAGCGAGAGGTGAGCTCCCGCGTGCGCGATGCACAGACGCACAGACGCCCAAATCGACCGATAGACAGAGACGCGCAGCGTACGTACCAGAGTTGGTCTGTGCGAGCTGCAGCAGATCGCGCTCGTCGCAGAAGAGCGTGACGTACGCCACGAGCTCGTCGTGGAGTCCGCGCAGTGCGGACGTTGCGAGCGCCGGCTGGTAGTTCATTGCGACTGCAGCTGTACGAGCAAGCAAGTGGACGTGTGTGCGTACGAGTGAGCGAGCGGCTGGAGGCACGCGCTTGAAGACGACGGCGACGCAGACGCGCAATGACGCACGTGGCGCTGATTTTCGGCTCTGTGGTCGAGCTTGTTGTAGGTGCACAAATGAACCAACGAGCATTCGAATGGTAGCCTCGAAATGTATCGGATCATTTGAAACCATGCACTGCAACAGCAAAACCAACTGAAACAGTGTGCAATTCCATCGCATGGCAAGGTTCAACCTGCGTTTTCGCACTACCAGGAGTGGAGGCGATGCATTGATCATGAGCACCGAACCAAGCGCATGGAGGATGTCACCACTAGCGAATGCGCAGGTTAGCGGCAGCCAGGGTCGACATTGGCCACAAGACGCGCTATGCTGGGCAAGCCTCGCGACTCGTGGCTGGAGTTGCAGCACCACTATTGCGATTGGAGCTCTTCGCGACCAGGAGCGTTGGCTTCGATGTCCGTGTTCGCACCCGCCGCAAGCAGCACTACCATCGTGCTTCTCCATTCCGTGCGTGTAGCTGCATAAAGAGACGCGTCGTCGTTGCCCTACGCGCGTCCGTGCTCGCTTCGATCAGCTTGGTCATCGTGTGTGGATGGCCGGTCCGGGTAGCGAAGAACAGCGGCGTCTCGTTCGACTGAGTTGACGCCTGCACCATGGTCGTGGCCAGCGATCCCTCGTCGCATCCAGTGTGAGTGAATGAGAATGTGAGGTACATTGAGATACGTCAGGCGATCTCGAATGGCCGTGCATCCAGTGTCTCTGTCTGTCTGAAGCATGCCGACGCGGCTTGATGCTGCAATTACCGCACGATGCCTCCAAGGTCCGCAAGACCTTGACGATGCGCACCATACCATCTCCGTCGTGCAAAGCATCGATCGGAACTGCTC
>JAASFT010000960.1:0-10987 GCA_023333885.1 Globisporangium parvum
GCCTGTGTCTACTCGTGCGCATGGCCCACATCTCCTTGTGCGAGAGTCGGCGCAGCATTGCGAGTCCTGCGTAGCATCCGCGCCACATCTCACCGCCTCGACATCCATGTCACTCATGTCACTCATGAACGGCGAGTGACTTGAAACTGCTCAGTCGATGGATGGTTTCAGCTTTGAGTCGCAACGTACGTCGTCGTTGTCGTTCGTGGTGCGCTATCAACCAGTCTTCAATTCACCAGCTCCTCCAGCACCGACACCGTCCTTTGCAAGCTTTCCAGTGCGCTCACGCAAGATGTGGACCGCTGCGCAGTTCATCGAAGCTGCGCTCGCGTCCTTCTCGCCAGCCTCGGTGCTACTACTCCTCGGCGCGCTCGTAGCGGGCTGGTACATCTGTGTCCCATCGGTTCAAGTCCGCGCACTGGCATCGCTCCCACGACCGCGCTCGACATTGCCGGTGCTCGGGAACACGCTCGACTTGATGTTCAGGCAGCACGCGCGCTTTCACGACTGGATCGCAGACGAGTGCGCGCGGCACAATGGCAAGCCGTGGCTCCTCACTGCGATCGGCCGACCGCCGTCGATTGTCCTGAGCACGGCCGACGCGTTCGAAGACGTGCTCCAGCTGCAGTTCAAGACGTTTGAAAAAGGTCCGGCGGGTCGCATGATCGCAAAGGACATGTTTGGCGACGGCATCTTTGGCACCGACGGTGTCCAGTGGCTCCACCAGCGCAAGACTGCGAGCCACTTGTTCTCGCTCCAGATGATGCGCGACATCATGGAGCGCGTGATCCTCGAAGAGACTGCTGTGCTCTGCAAGCGACTCGACGCAGCAGCAGCAGCCGGCGCAAAGGCGTCGAGTACCAGCTCCGCTGTCGAACAGCAACAGCACGACCCGATCGACTTGAAAGACCTCATGGACAGACTCGCAACTGAGATCTTTGTGCGCATTGGCTTCGGCATTCAGCTCGGGTGTCTCCAGGACAAGCAAGAGAGCGAGTTCTTCCAAGCGTTCTCGCGCAGTCCGCAGGTGATCCACAGCCGCATCCAGCAGCCCATGTGGCTCTGGCGTCTCAAGCGGTTCCTCAACATCGGTGTCGAGAAGCAGCTCCAAGTCGACATGGCGTACGTGAACAGCAAGATCTACGCGCTCATCGCCGACTCGATGGAGCGCAAAGCCATGTGCGGCGAGCAGCACAAGGACCTCATCTCGCTCTTTGTTGCGAAAGAAGGCAGCGAGTACGTCGACAGCGACGGCGAGACGGTGCGCATTGAGACGACGCCGCAGCTCGTGCGCGACGTTGCGTTCAACTTCATTGCTGCTGGTCGCGGCACGACTGCGCACAGTCTCGAGTGGTACATCGTCATGCTCAATCGGCACCCGCACGTGAAGGAGCGCGTGCGCGCAGAGCTCCAAGCGCACGTCCCTGCGCTCTGCAGTGGCGCGCAGACCGTCGCGACGATGGCGGATGTCCAGTCACTCGTGTACCTCGAAGCGTCGATCAAGGAGAGCTTGCGGCTGAACCCCCCAGCGCCAGCGAACGGCCGCACTGCGAACCAAGACACGACGCTGCGTGACGGCACGTTCTTGAAAGCCGGGACGCGTGCGTTCCTACCGACGTACGCAGCGTCGCGCATGGTCTGGATGTGGGGCAACGACGCACTCGAGTTCAAGCCCGAGCGCTGGATCGACGCCGAGAGCGGGAAGCTCAAGACCGTGTCGCCGTTCCAGTTCATGATCTTCCACGCCGGTCCGCGCACGTGTCTCGGCATCAAGCTCGCGATGATGGAGCTCAAGATCGTCCTTGCGACAATGGTCAGTCGCTACGACTTCACGATGCTGCGCGATCCGTTCGAGGTCTCGTACGACACGTCCATCTCGCTCCCGATCAAAGGACCACTGCTCGTTCACGTTGCGCATGCGCACGCCAGCAGCAGCAGCAGTAGCGCAAGCCAAGCGACCGCGAAAGCGGCGGCAGTGGATGACAGCGTTGCAGTGGATGATAGCGCGACTGCAGCAGCGTAGACGCAGCGACTCGGCTGCGTTTGTACGTGATCTCTCCTTCATCCTCTTCATCACCTCTGTATCCCAGTAGCAGCAGTAGCAGCCGTCTAGCTACGTCTTCATGCTCATGCTCAAGTGCTAGTGTTCGTTGGTTCGGTGGTTGCCCGAGTCTCTATCGTTCGTTCACGCGTGGAGGCGTTCCAACTCAGTGCACAGCTCAGAGATCGACTGGCTGACGCGGATGCCGGACTCACCACATGAAGCGCGCGAGCGTGCCGTCGACCCACGTGAACGGCTTCATGAGGAAGACGTAGAGCGTCACGGCGTTCACGAGTGCGTACGCCAAGACAGTCGTCCAGAGCTGGCCACATGGTTGCTGATGAAGACACACATAGACAAAAGCAAAGAGTCAGCGGCAGGGCGACGAAGGCGTTGGCCATGAAAGTGGAGGCTCGACGCACTTTGCCAGTGTTGAGGTGGAAGACGAGGAACGGCAGGAGGAAGTAGCGAGGTCTAGACACACAGAGACACACGCGTGAGCTCTCTGCAGCAGCACAGCGCTTGCTCAGCGCTCACGGGCCGAGGCGAACGAACTCGCAGACCAACGTACTCGACGAGCGGCGATGGCACGAGGACGAGTGCCACGGCGAGTCCGTACACGAGCATCCACAGCGGCGATCGGTTCCGTCCTGTCCCCACATCGAGGCAGCGTCAAGCGTGCACGAGTTAGACATACAGACAAGGTGACAGTGTGTGTGTGCGTGCGTGCGCTTCAGGATCAACGACGCCGCCTCGCAGTCGACGTACGCAATTCCGTCCAGCAGCGCCAGCCGCAGAAGAGATACAGCGGCGTGGGGACGAACTTTGCCAGTGCGTGCTTGCGGAAGAACTTGCGCCAGACGTAGAACGCGTAGTGGCGGTTGTCTGCGAGGAGGAACTTGTGCACAGGGCTCATGGCTGCGATCGTCACGAGCACGAGCAGAGTGACAGCCGCGAGGAACGCGCGTCCGCTTGGCGTCTTTGCTGTCCGACGCACTGCGTCTGCAAAGCACTCGACAGTCGATGGCGCAGCGAGACTCGCGCCAAAGCTCGACGCCGCGACGACTGCAAAGTAGAGCAGCTGCGCGCCGTGGACGCTCGCTTCGTGGTTCGACTTGTCGCCGACGACAATGCCACCGTTCGTGACGAGGAAGACCGCGAACGCAATGGCGATCGACACGAACGGCCACACGAGCTGCAGGAGCGAGCCGACGTTCGTTGTGACGACGAGGGCAAAGTTGAGGAGCACACGTGGGGCACTGGCGTAGACAAGCAAGCAGAGGACAGCCAAGAGTGTGAGAGTGAGGGCAGCAACCATCGCCAGGGTAGGAGGAACTCCAGAGGGTCGCACGGACCTGTTGCGGATCACACGCGCGTGTCCGAGTCGAGCGTCTTGTTTCGTGGTGCTGCAGATGACAGCAAACGCAAGTGGCAACGTGAGCGAGGTGGCGGCATGGGACGGTCCTAGAGACGGCACGAGACACGAGGTGGCGGACGCACCCGTAGATGTAGTTGCCGTGCGAGAGCTCGACGCACTTGACGACGACCGTCCCAGCGACGAACGCGACCCAGATGATGTTTGTCTGGCGAAAGAGCACGGCGACAGCGCCGCTCTAGCGGTCGTCACGAGAGCAGACGACCAGTCAGCACGGCGCACAAGCGTCATGTGTGTGTGTATGTGTGTGCGAGAGCGCGAGTGGACGCACCAGTGCGCTCACGACAAAGCTGCTGCACGCAGTGGGATAGCGCAGCAAGTTCACGCGCTCGGCCAAGAAGTACATGAGCAGCACGAAGAACGTCGCGCCGCTGTCAGTGTAGAAGAGGAACGCGAAGAAGAAGTGGACGGGGAACGCAATCGCGACGAGCGCATGGGCGAGAGCGCTGCTGCCTCCGTCACGCGGCTACTCGTCATGAACAGAGGCAATCGAGTGAGTCCAATGGCGATGAGGTGACGCCAGCACAGCTCTCTCACTTTCTCTGACGTAGACCCAGAGGCAGTAGAGCAGACGTACCACGAGCAGGAGCGCTCGGAGCTTGAGCAGCAGCACTGCGCTGCCGAGCGCAAAGAGCACGTTGAGGCTGCGGAGCACTGCAGGCGAGCAGAATGCGGCGCCAGCGAGCGCTGCTGCGTGCGCGTAGAGCGTCGCGACGAGGTACAGACCTGGGAACGTCGTGATCTTTGCGTCCCACGTGACTAGCGCCAGATCAAATGGCGCCGAAGAGCTCAGGTACTTGTGAGTGCGTGCGAGTGAGAGAGAGAGAGAGCGGCACGCCAAGCGCATGCAGGGACGACGCACCAAAGTCGCCGTCGCAGTACTGCTGCGTCTGAGGGACGTGGAAGATCTCGTCCTATAGGAATACGCACGCATGTATGAGCGAGGGCCGATGTGCTATCCCCAGCAGCATGCATCATGGACGACGCACCATGTACGGCTCTGGTGCAAACGCGTTCACGAGCGCGAGCACAGTGGCGTACACAGCACCAAGCGCGACGGCAATGGCCGTGGTTGGCGCTGCGGTGCCGCGTCCATGGGTCGCAGCAGCAGCTGCTGCTGCTGCAGCAGACTGCGCGTAGAACGCCACGTCCGAGCCGCTCGTCATGGCGCAGGAGGTCGTCGCCAGTGTGTGCAGGTGTCACTGCACTGACGTGGCGGACTGTGTGCTGCAATCGAGCTGACTACCGAGGCGTCAAAAATCCATCCAGCGTTTCAAAACAACTGGCGCTGAGTATGCAGCTTCAACGACTATAGTGACGAAATCGAGGGCGCGCGAGAACAAACCGACACCTTGCGGCAGTCCCGCAATAGCGAGGGAGCACAAGGCGGAGGTGATGGCGAGTCCGAGCACCGCAGCAACGGCGACGCCCGCTGCGCCTGCTGCTGCTGCTGCTGCTGCCAGTGGCGACAGCGCCAGTAGCGGCGACAAGAGCAGCGCTGCTGCTGCTACTGCAGTCGCTGCGGCGTCTCCGACGTCGTCGCTCACGTCGCCAGGGTCTGTCGCGTTCTCGTCACAGCCTGTAGCGCCAGTCGTTGCGAGTAGCCACGCGCGCCCGTCAACCGACGCGTCCGGCACTGGCAGTGTGCGCAGCGACAGCGCGAGCAGTGCAAACGAGAATGACGCCACCGCCACCACTAACAGTGGCGCCACGAGCGCTGGGACTAGCGCGGGTAAGAGCAAGCACAATAGTTCGAGCCGCGGCGGGTCGTCGCGCCGAGCGGCATCGCCGCCATCGCCGTACAGCAGCGGGAGCGAGACGGAGACGTCTGACGACGAGCGCAGCAAGAACACCAAGAGCGCGTCGCGACCGCTGAGCAAGTCGAGTCGAAGCAAAGAGAGCAGCGCTAGTGGTGGCGGCAGTAGCGCTCCAGCGCCGCCGTCTGCTGCTGCTGCGATGTCGCTCCCATCGATCTCAGGCGCGGCGTTGCTGCAGCTCCGGAGCAGTGGGACTCCGCAAGCGCTCGAGCGCATCAGCAGCATCCAGCCGGCAGAGAAGCGCAGCGACGAAGCGTACGACGCGCCTAGTGCTGCGGCGAGTCGCCACTATCGCCGCAGTCGGTCGCGCAGCCGGGAGCGACCGCTGTCGAGCAGCGCAAGCGCCAGTCGTTGGGCGACGAGCACCGACCCAACTGCAGTCCCGATCGCCACCGAAAAGGACGCGAGGCCAGTCGGTCGGACCGACGACCGCGCAGTGCGCATTCTGTTCCACGGCCGCGAGATCTTCCCCGACGACCTCATCGGCTTGCGCGTGTCCAAGACGTTTGCTGGCCATGGCCGGTTCCTGGGTCAAGTACGTCCAGCTCGCTCCCTCGCATGCTCGCTCGGCGTTGGACGACCGTTGGATCAGTTGCACGAGTGCTGACCACTGCTCGCGTGTGTGTGTGCGTGCGTGTCTTGCGCTGTTCAGGTGGTGAAGTTTGACGAGCCGTCGCTGCTGTACACGGTCGTGTACGCTGATGGCGACGCAGAGGAGCTCTCGATTGACAGTACGCTCCAGATCCTGATCCAAGACGAGATCGAGCGCGCTGATCTGTCGCTCCCACCGATTGCAGCAGTGCCGCCGCCGTCGTACCCACCGCCGCAGCCGCGTCCTGAGAGCCCATCGGACCGAAGCGGTCCATCGTCGTCGATGCAACTGCAGCAGCAACAGCAACAGCAACAACGCCAGTCGCAAGGGCGTTCGTCGATGCCACCTGGCGCACCTGGTTCGGGTCCGCCGGCCAGTGGCGGCCTAGCGCCTGGCCACCAGCGCCCGCCGGTTCAGATCAGCGAGCGCGAGGCGCAGTTCGTCGTGAGTCTATTCGAGAACCACGCGCTGCCGATGCTCTTGCGCGATGGCTGGAAAGTCCGCACAAGCGTCTCGGGCACAGAGACGCGGTTCTACTCGCCGCCTGGGAACTTCTCCGGCGCTGGCCGTGTCTTCCCGTCGCCGCTCGCAGTTGTCGAGCTCATTGCATCGGACCGCGAGCTCCTCGCCGCGTGCTTCCCGCAGAACGTCCACGCAGCAATCCTCTCACTCTTCCCTGACTTGGTACCGCGTGGGAGCGAGAGCAGCCGCAAGCGCGTTGGGCCAGGTGAGCCAGATCCGTACGACCTCAAGCGCCAGCGCAGTGGACGCGACGAGCTCAGTGGCGCCGCTGCCGCAGCAGCGAGTCACATGCGCGCTGGGCCTCCGCCGCCTCTGCAGCAGCAGCGACATGGTGGGTACCCGCCAGAGGATGACCGCGACGTGTACGCGCCGTCTGGACCAGGCGATCGGTTCAGCAGCGACAGTGGCGGTCCGTCGTTGGCGTCTGTGCCATCGTCCGCCCGCGACAATAGCCGCAGTGCCATGCGTCCGCACCACCACGTCGATGCGAGCGAGTACCGACGCGTATCGAGCGACAGTCGCAGTGTGCCAGTGCGGATCTCGTCCGAGAGCAGCTCTGGCGCGTCGCGCTGGCCAGGGAGTAGCAGCAGCAGCGCGCGGTCGGCGTCAGTTGACGTTGCCGAGTACCGTCGCCAGTACGCCGAGTCACCGGAATGGCGCGAGCACGACATGGCGCCGCCGCCACGTCGTCAGCCGTACGCGTCGGAGCCGCCGCAGATGCCGTTCCACGAAGGTCCGCCAGTGTACCGGAGCCACTCGCGGTCGGACGACATGCCGCCACCGTACTACAGCAGTGACCACACCGGATTGCACACTAGCATGCGTGCGTCGATGAGTGGCAGTGGCGACGCACCGCATCGGTACCACGACAGTCGTGGGTCGCCCAGTCGTCGAAGTCCACCAGAGCACTTTCACCGTGTGCGCGGACCACCTCCGCCACTGTCGAGCGCAGACGGTCCACGCCGCGCGTCGCCACCGCCCGAGTACCGACGCGCGCCGATGGGCAACGAGCGAGCGTCTGGCAGCAGTGGCAGCACCATGGTGCAGCAGCAAGCGCCACCAGGTCCGAGCAGCCGTGGACCGCCGTTTTCGATGATCGACGTCGACCGGAACGTGCATCCGCGAAGCGGCGCGCTGTCGCCAAGCGAGCAGCAGTGGGAGTCGCGCCGCAAAGGTGTCGTCGACCGCAGTGAGTACGAGCTCAGCAATAGCACGACGAGCAGTAGTCACCACCACCACCACCGCCGCCACCAGCAGCACAGCTACAGCGATGCACCGAGCGCTGGACGAGTGCCATCAGATCGCATGAGCGAGTCGCAGCGTGGGAGTGCTGCTGGTCCTGGCGCAAACGCACCAGCGATGAGTCACTAGGGCGAGTGGTTCACGTAGCTAGCGCGCTGCCGCGCAACCGGTCAGCTGTGCTCCTGCTGCGCCACCGAGAGACGATCGCCGCCACGGTACAGATCAGTCTGAGGTGTTGTGTCGGGTACCGCCCAAGCAGGACGTGCAGCAGCGAAGCGTTGTGACCGATCAGCCGTGCAGCAGTGACCTATGGAATGGATCAGCTGTTCATACGATTCGGCTGTGGCGTCGTGTGTACCTCTGAGTGCACTGCGCTGCGCTGGCAACGTCGTCTTCTGCTAGTATCAGCGCCAGTGCTGTCGCTACCGTCGTCAAGCCCGTCGGACGGTTCTAGCCCCACTGCCGAGCCGTTTGGCCCCGTCCTACTAGTCCGGATACACGTGACGGAACTCGAGGTTGCGCTGCTTCTCTTCGCGCACACCGACGGCTTTGACTGCGTCTAGCGCTGTGAGCAGGGGCGAGACTCGATTGACTCTCCAGCTGCTCAGGCGCTGGACAAGTGCGTGGAGCTCGTGCGTGAACAGTGTCTCGCCAAAGCTGCGCACGTACTGCTGGAGCACAGCAGTGAGCTGAAGCACGACGCGCGAGTGGATGTGCGTCAAGTGACTCGGTCGCAAAGGCGAAGGAGCTGTGTCTGTGGGAGGACTCGCTGGACTTGCTTGCGCGGACTGCTGGTGCTGCTGCTGCTGGAGCTCCGTGACCATCGCGACTGCTCTCTCAAACGCCACGAGCCACGATGGCGTCACGCGCTTTGCGTCCAGCTGCGCCACGTTCACGTGCTGCTGCGTCAGCACGCGCGCTCGGTAGTGTGCGATGCGTGCGTACGTCTCGAGTTCGTCGAGGTCCAAGTCGGCAAATCCCGGTTCGCGACCGACCGATGCGAGGAACGCTGACTGCGGTGGGAGCGGGAGCGCATAGACATCCAACAGGGTCTGTGGCGCTGGGCAGCGCTTGGCTTCCTCTGCGCCGTCTTGCTCAAGGTCGCCGTCATTGGTGCTGTCGTCACGACCGACTGAGCTGTTGGCTTTGCACTTGGCTCGCAGCGCTGGCTTGCGAGGCGAGCGGTCTGTGAGGTCATCGACGAGGTTGCGCGTTCGCAAGTGACTGATGCGTACGCAAGCGCGCGCACGGATGGGAGTGAGAGGGGTTGCTCGCTCGCGAGTGCGAACGACACGCACACACACATATACGTACCGAACAGCGCTGAGCTTGCGCTTTGTCGGCGAGTGCTCGTAGCCGTCGCTCGGCTGGTGCTTGGATCCTCCACCAATGCGTCGCCGGACTGCGAGCACTTGCTTGTGCGATGGTGTGGTTACAACCGTAGTAGAGACATCGTGAGACGGCGTTGCGGGGGCGTCGTCGACTTGGTTCGTCTGGCGAGCTGCAGGGTCTGCAACGCGAAGTGCAGCATCGCGCGACGGCAATGGACGCTTTGGAGACGTCGAAGGCGATCGACTCGGTGCGTTTCGTGACCCTGCAGCTGGAGTCTGCCGCGCCTCTCGCAGCTTTGACGGGGACTTGGACGTCGCGAGGTGTGTGAGTCGCTTCGTGTTCGCTGGCGCTGCCTTCTGCTGCTGCCGCTGTGTTCGCGCTGGCGCTGCAGTCTTGCTGTCAGTGCTCGCATGGCGAGTAGCGCTGGCTACTTCTAGCCGCTGCTCGATCCGCGCGCGGCATCGCTCTCGGTATGCTCGCCAGTGCTGCACTATCACTCGCGCAGGTGCGTCTTCCCACGCGAACACAGCGTCGTAGATCGCACGGAAGCTCGTGCAGTACACGTTGCGGAGACAGTAGTAAGCAGTGTCGCTATACCGATCGTAGTGACGGAAGCAGCGGCAGGACCTTGAGCTGCTGCCGTCGCCACAACGCAGCAGGATGCGCACGAGCGTCCACGCGAGCGTCTGTCGCTCCCATGCAACGTGTGCAAGTGGGTCGCACACTTGCAGCGTCGAGTACAAGTATTTGTACAACACCGCGCTTGTGAGTCGAGGCGCTGCGGGCGTCGAAGTGCGTGCGCAGCAAGATGGGCGACTGTCGCTCGAGTGCAGCGCAAGCACTTGCGCGTAGGCGTCGCGGGCAAACACGTAGTCCTGGTGTCCAAATGCGCGGTCAGCGAAGGCAGCGAGCGCAGCCACGAGACTTACGTCGTGGCTGTCGGGTCCGAGTGCGAGCTGCTGTCGCCATCGTGCAGCGAGCACTGGCGCATAGTTGAGCTCATAGAGCCGAGTCTAGGGGCACACAGAGGAGGCACCGCAGAGCGTGCGAGTGAGCTAGTGTGGGCTGCTACCAAGTCCTCTCGCTCGGAAGGCACACTCACACACACACACACATGCACGCACATACTAGGGCGAGGACACCGTCGCTGAACGTGTACGGTGGCGGCATGAACCGAACCACGTCGAGCATTCAGGCAAGGCTCGCGTCGATGTGTTGAGCGAGCTGGAAGATCTGAACAAGGAGCAGCACCGATTGTGCGTACGCCTCGCTCGGCGGCTCAGCGACCTCAATGACGCTCTGCAGCGCTGCCAGCGCTTTGGACACCTCGCCAGATGCAATGCAGCGCCTGTGTGGCATCCATGTAGAGCGCGCGAGTGAGTTGTGAGCCCACGGCGGCGCACTGGTGTACGTGCATGGATCATGGAAAGACACCCTCAAGGCGTACCTTGCACAGCTCGCGACGCTCTCGGCGATGCGCTCCATCTGTGTGTCACTGTCGTAACCAGCGTCTTGGTCAGCCACTTCACCCGCGCCATCGCTGTTGCTGGCCTCGGCGCTGTCAGTCGCATCCGCGTCGCCTCGCAGTGAGCGCTTGGGGCAAGCGAGGCGTTCGTCGTCGTGACTGCCGTCACGATCTGCTTGCGCAGCAGACGGTCGCGAGCTCTCTGTCGCTCGACTGTCCATTGCACGCGCATCTGCGTCAGCGCACTGTGTGTGAGTGTGAACTCTGGTCGCTTGCACCGACAAACCGGCAGCACGGGCACACGCTGGTCGATTCCAAAGACAGCGCGCAACTGCCAGTGAACGGAAGGCGATGGCCGACACATGAGCACGCGACAGCACTTCAGTCTTTGCGCGTCCATGCGGGCAAGTCGACTTGTAGGTGTTTGCATTCACCGCTGGAGCGGCATTGCCCATGGCTCCATCATCGATTCAGACGTCGCGCGCGCGAGTGCACATGCAGCACAGCGCACGCTTCGGTACGCGTGTTGCACACACGTCGA
>JAASFT010000961.1:0-10983 GCA_023333885.1 Globisporangium parvum
ACGACAAACATGAGCACGACAATGAGCACGACGATCGCTGCAGTGCTGCGCCACATCACATCACAGCACAGCGACAACCAACGAGCGCTCTCCGTTAGTGGACCACCTTGGTCTCCAGTGCGCTCTCTCATGCTCTCCAGCGACAGCAAGCACACACGCCGCAAACGCAGGCACTCCGGACGCACTTGTAGCCGCGCGCGAGGCGATACGTCTGGACGACTGCGTGGCCGTGGTTCCCAGCAAGCAGACCAGCGACACCAGTGAGGTAGCTCCCAAACACTTGACTCGCAAAGCGCGATGCAACGAAGAGCTTTGCGAGCCCAACGCCCAGCGCAAGCAGCACAAGCGCGAGCTGCACGACCAGCGACTGCGAGTGCAGCACCACCGGCAGAAGCACGACGACTGCCATGTGCGAGTCGACGCATGGAAAGCCATGCGTGTCGGGGTCGACACGCATGCGATCAAAGAGCGAAACGTCAATGTCGATCGGTCGCTGGATCTGCGCGAGACGCTGGAGTAGCAGCACGCTCAAGAGGTTCGCCACTCCGATCCAGAGGTACGGGAACCCAAACTCGGGCAGTGCGACTACGAACACGAGCCTGTACATACGAGACGAAGGAGCAGAGTCGTGAGCGTGTGTGTGTGCGCTCACGGCGAGAGGAGCATCTAGTGGGGTCGCACACACGCGTCTACCAGAGTGCGAGGGACAGATCCTGTGTGCGGTGGTGAGACGTGGTCATGTGCACCAAGCGACTCAGCCACGGCTGTTCCTATCGAGACATACATGCATACAGAGAGAGAGAGAGCATGGTGAGTTTGCGAAATGAGATGCATATGGTGCTGCTCTTGTTGATGCAGCAACTTGCGAACCTGCTTCGCATGCACGAGCCACGCAATGAGCTCGAGGTCCCGCTGGAGCAACGGATGCAGCTCTGTCGCTTGTATTGAGGTATCGTGTGTGTGTTTGCCACTGCGAGCGCTCTTCGCTGCAGCGTTGGTAGGTCGTCTTGGGGGCATGCTCGTTTGACTCGGTTCTTCGCGATCGAGTCGAGTGCTGGCAGCTCGTTGTTGTTGTTGTTGTTGTTGATAGTCGCGTCGAGCAAGCTTCGCGTCCTTTCGCGCGCGCTGGATCATCGGCAGCGCACTTCGCGTCAAGCGCGTGTGGATCTCTCAATATGCGCTCTCTCGATCAACGAATGACATGCTCATGTGTGCGAGCGGAGCACTCTGCGCATGGCATGGTCCCCACAGGATCGATCGCAAACTAGCGACCGCATTCGTGCCCATGATGAGCTGCAGGCACGAGAGTGAGGAGCATGAAGCACAGAACGTGAGATCAAATGCAGTCTACGCTGTTTTCAAGACGCGAGAAACCTCGGTTCGATCGGATACAACAGTCGCGAGATGAATGTGCTTCACTCGCTCGTTGCGCTCATCGTTTAGCCTTTTGGCTGGCGTGGCACGATGTGGCAGAAAACACAGAGCCAACTGTTCCTTGTCGCACAGTCAGTCAGTCAGAGCTCCTCCAGAGCTCCAGAGCTTCAGCGCGAACGCAGCTTGACTTGCGCGACTGCCGATCGATCGATCGACCGTCGATCGACGACCGACGAGTTCATTCGACACAGAGCGAGCGAGGCAGCAACAGCAGCAACAGCACACGCACACACGATCGCACGCACTTGGTGCCAATGACGAGCGTCCTCAGCCACAGCGACAGCAGCAGTAGCGCTGATCACGAGCTGCAGACATCTCTGTACACGGACGACGACAGGTGCGTACAACAATGGACCTTTGTCTGCATGCACGATGATGCAAGCATCGCACGGCCGACAGACTCATGTGTGATCGGTGCGTTCATTGTGCAGACTCGATGTGCCTGGTGTGATCGACGACCAGCTCCTCATGGGATCGGTCCAGCACGCGCGCGACACAGCGCTGCTCGCGAACCGCCTGCGTGTGTCGTACCTGCTCGACGCAGAGAACCCGCGCAAGCGCATCGCCCATGGCTCGTTCACACCGGCAGTGGGCCTCGCAATCGACACTGGACGCGTTGAGCTCGACGACGACTTCTCGTACGACTCGTTCAAGCTCAACGTCACGCACGCGAACGACCTCATCGCCGGCGCGATCCAAGACGGCAAAACGGTCTTTGTCTTTTGCACGCATGGTAACAACGAGAGCGCCGTCGTGTGCATCACGTACCTCATGCTCACGCAAAAGTGGACGCTCGAGCGCGCGTACAAGCACGTGCTGCAGAAGCGGCCTGCGAGTGCGCCGCGCAAAGCCTACATTGAAAAGGTGCGTCGTGCGTATGTGCGCTTGACTGGGGCTGACCGTGACGCGATGCCTGTGGCGCGAGTCGAACGGTTGCTTATGAATGCTGCACTGGCGTGTGTGTCGCTGTGAGCAGCTGCGATTACTCGAGCTTGCAGTGCACGGACGCGTGACACTGCGATCCGAGCAAGTAGGTCCGAGCATGATCGACATCATGATGGGGCTGCGCGGACAGTCGCCAGCGCGCGACGATAGCGAGGACCGCGGAAGCCATCTCACCGAGTCAGGCGAGTCGAACTCGGACCGTGCGAGCGTCGTGTCGAACATGTCGGTCGTCACGGGCCTGCACAACGGTAGCTCTCTGCGCGAGACGATGATTATCGCCGAGCAAGAGGAGGAGCATGAGACGTCGGCGAGTGTAGACGATGCGAGCGCGCACAGCACTGCGTACTCGCTGACAGACCGGCGCGGACGCGCAAAAGGCGCGAAAGGGAGCTGCGTCATTTCCTAGACGTCCAGGTCGCTCGCTCGCACGGAGCTGTGGGACCAGTATGCTTGCGTCCTTGCAAACTTGAGCGAACACCAAGAGCGCCAGCGACACTCTTGTCTATGAACCACGCAAGCAAACTACACAATCGCAAATAGGAGCAATACGTTGCGTTGCAAACCTCACGGGCTCCCAAACATGCGCTGCAGCGAGCAGAGCTTGAACGGGACCCGCGTACGCGGCTTGGAGCTAAGTGTCGCTGTTTCCTTGGTCGTGGTCACCTCGTCCGAGTCTGCAAACACGAAGGAACCGACCCATCAGCGCTCGAAATGGATCCGAGTCGCCATTCCACTCGTCATTCGCACCTTGTCGTTCGTGTGACTTCGTCTTCGCGTCTCGCTTGTTCACTTCGCTGCATGCTGCTGTCGGTCGTTTTGACTCACCGTCGCTTGGAGATCGCAGCTCGCACGGGCCTTGAACATACGCACTGTTTCTACTGCTGCGATCGCCTGCGCGCGGATCGATGCGGAACGTCACCTTTGGGACTGAATCCGTCGACTTGCGTTTTCGCTTTCGCAGTGGCGCTTGCTGCTGCGTGGTCGCATCGGGAGATCAGATACGAACAACACGAGCACACGTCGTCACTCACCCACTTGCATCGAGCATAGCTCTATCTCCTGCTCACCTCTGATCCACGAGCGCTCGTCTTCTTTCGTTTCGCTTTCGCCTTTGTGTTCCTGGATGCTGGTGCTTTCCGCTGCAGTGGCACCGCGCTCCACGCCGCGACTGGACTCGGCACGCACTCATCGTTCTCCTTCGTCTCTTCGTCTTCGCCTGGTGTTGCATGCTTTGTGCTCGAAGTCGCAACTCGACTTGACGCGTCCGCATCGTTGGCTTTTGTCTCTTCGTCTTCGCTGCTCTTGTTGTAGGCGTCGTCGTCTGAGCAGCCTGTGAAGTCGAGGCACTGCAAGATCTGACGCTCTCTCTCACTCATCGCACCGAGCATCGCTGCGCGTGAGCGAGACTTCTTCTGGCGTCTGCGAAGACACTGCGTCATCGGCTTCTTGCGCGCCGTCGGCTCGCGTGGGGGTGT
Organism: Globisporangium parvum; assembly: GCA_023333885.1. Lineage (NCBI taxonomy): Eukaryota > Oomycota > Peronosporomycetes > Pythiales > Pythiaceae > Globisporangium > Globisporangium parvum. The sequence goes on from JAASFT010000961.1 coordinate 3,855, forward strand.
GACAGGAGGCTTCACGTTGTTGCTGCTCGCGACGCCTGCATGGCCTCGCTGGATCTCCTCAATGAGCCGAATGCTGCTGCTGATCGCAATCGCGCTCTTTTGGCGCGTCGGTACTGCCCACGTACGCAACTTGCTCTTTGCCACTTTGCGCGGCACGCCTGGTTCACGCTGGCGCTTGCGCGCGTTGCAGTTGCTGCTTCGACTGCACACCCATTCACGACTGTGAGCGACAGTGTGGTCTCATGCGCAAGCGACGCATACACACAGTGACGTACGCAGCAGCAGCAGCGGCATGGACGCTCGCGAACGAGCGCGAGTTCGTGATGTCGACGAGCGCTCTGCGCGCCATTGCCCTGCGAGCCGAGAAGTGGCGTTCCCATTCGCTTCAACCTTGTGCTGTTGCTCAATCAGAGGGGCAACTTGCCGTTGCTACTATTGAACAACACACCCTCAAACCGCAACGCATGGATCTTGAAAAGGCGCCGTCACCTTGCACACAACAGCAGCAGCAGCAACCGCAGCGAGAGGGAACATCAGGGGCAATGAGCAGCGTGTACGAGTGGGTCGATACGTTCCAGTTCTCGCGCTCGAAGAAGCACATTGCGCGGGACTTTAGCGACGCCGTGCTGCTCGCAGAGCTCCTCGCACAGCTCTTCCCAGCTTGGGTCGAGCTGCACAACTACCCCGGGACGAACCGCTTCCAGCAAAAGCTCACGAACTGGGAGACGCTCAATCGTGCGTTGCGAGCCGCGCCGTTGTGGTTGTTGCCTACGATGCTTTGAGTGCTTGGCAATGAAAGCGTGTTGATCGAGTGGCTATGGCACGACCAGGCAAAGTGTTGACGCGGATCAAGTGCGAGATCTCGCGCAAGCAGCAGGAGGATCTCGCAAGCGCCGTTCCTGGTGCGATTGAGCTCCTGCTCGTGCAAGTGCGAAAGCAGGTGCGTCTCTTGCCTCAGAGGCCATTGGAGCGACCAAATCGAAGCTAGCTGTCTGCATTCCCGCATCGAGAGTCCCACGATAGACGCTCTGTGTCGCTGTAGACTGCGAAGAACGAGCAGCAGAAAGCCACCTTCAAGACAGCGGCATCGCCAACTACGAAACCAGTCGAGTCAAAGTCAGTCGCAGGCAAGACGAGCTCAGGCATCAAGTCGCCGACGACGTACAAAGCAGTCGAGTCGCGAACGGCGAGTCCGTCGTCGCTCCAGCCAAAGCAAGCGACATCATCGCCACGCTCGCCTCAGAGAGCAACTGGAGCGAAGTCGCACGCGCCAAAGACACCGACGTCCGCTCGACCAGCTGCGTTCACACTCAGCGACTTTCTCCCGGCGACGCACGACCGACCGGACCAGAACGACATCGCATCGTCGTTCTCCAAGATCCTGCAGCTCATGACTGCGGGTCACAGTAGCGCTGATGGTGAGACTGAGAGTGGTATCCAGCCCAGCAAACTTGCCAAGCCCAAAGCGACTGCTGCGTCAGCACACGCGAGACGACCGCTCACGCCCGACCACAAAGCGAGCAAGCAGCCGCAAGCGACAGCCCCTCGCGCTCGACCTGCGAGTGCAGACTCGAAAGCGAGGCTCCAACGCCCCAAGCCAGCAGCAGCGCTTGCTGGGAATGTGTCGCCACCCAGAGCACGCGACCTCAACGAAGCAAAGCCAGCGACCAAGGTCGGACGCGACTACAGCGCAATGAAACGCGCGCCGGCTCCTAGCACTGACCAAAGCACCGCCAGCAGCCGGCATGATGTTGCAAAGACTGAGTTTGCCGAGTCGTCGCTCGTCTTCTTTTCGTGCCGCGAAGAGCCATCTCCAGGCGATGAAGCGCACGCGTGGGAGCAGAACGAGCATGTCCAAGTCGCGCGGTTTGTCAAGTCACTCCCATCCGGCGACTGCTTGGTGCAGCTCTTGAAAGCCGATATCACTGCGAGACCTGCGTCACCCAGCGTGAAGCTCTACGTCTCGACACCGCACTTCATCGAGTGCTGCGGCTCGCAGCTACACACGGTTCAGCGCATGAAGTTTGACGCGGCACTGGGCAAGTGGGCGTGGCACCGGATTGGCCACGCAAGCGACTCAGTCGATAGGGCACCAGCAATGCAGTGGCGGCGCGACTTGGCGATCGACATTGCGTCCAGCGACTTTGCCGTGCGTCCTGGTCCTCGGACTGCGCCTGCGTTCAAGAGCCGCGGCCTCGGACACACAACTGCGCTGATGAAGACCGCGTCGCAGAACGCGCACTTCTTCACTGAAGTGCTCGCGCGCGTCAAGTGCAACTCGATCAGTCTCGACGAGCCTGTGATGGTGGTCGACGCAAGTACGAAGAGCGGCGGCAGTGAGATGGATGCGACGCCGTGCCCAGACTTTGTCCAGACGGTGTACGACGCGATTGGCTTTGAGACGCCTGTGGCGCCGACTGTGTTCCCGAAAGTCCACGTCGACTTCCCACTCGCTACGCCAGACAAGAAGGCGATGCCGTCTCCAAGTACCAAGAAGACGGGCGACGATGTGCTCGCGATTGCGTGAGGTCGCAGTCGTCAGACAGACAGGCAAGTGCGTATGCGACTGGAACCTCGAGGTGTCACTGCAGTCGTTAGGCAGCTCACGACTGCTCTCTCTGGGAACCAGCGCTGCTGGCTTGTCACCGTTGCTCTAGGACCAGCAGCTCGCAAGACTACGCCCTAACTCGCACAGAACCCGGTCTCTTGACTCACTACGCCTCGTCGACTTCTAGCAGCTGGAGCTGCGCGTCAATCCACTGGACAAGGCGCTCGCGATCGCCTCTGCGGTCGCCGCTGCGTCTCTGCTTCTGCTGCTTCGTACTCACCGTGCGCATTGCGGCATAGTGCGCGCGCGTGCGTAGCTTGGGGTTTTGCTCGAGGATCCAAGCGACGACGACCGTGTGTCCGCAGCGCAGCGCTTGCCAGAGCGCCTTGGTTGGGAGGACACTGCCCGCAAAGTCTCGGAGCCACTGCAGGATTGCGAGGAAGCCAAAGCGCGCCGCCATGCACATGGCGTACTTGATCTCTTTCTTTGCATGCCGCCGTCGTCTCGCTGCGAGCGTCTGCACGAGCGCAAGGTCGCCACAGAGCACGCCAACGACCACGCCATGTTGAGCATATCGGTCCGGGAACGCCGCGACGATAAGGGCGACGACGTCGAGTTGCGCTGTCGCGGCCATGCGCTTGAGCGTCCAGAGCAGGAGCTGATCACTCGGGTACTTGTCATGGAGCCACGCGAGTGCGGCGAACTTGTCGCGCTTCGCCACCGTCTCCATCACTGCGCTCACTGGCGACCGTATCCGCTCGTCGTAGATCCAGTCCATGACGCACTGCTGGTCGTGCAGAGCCGCTTGCTCGAGCACATACAGCGACCACTGCTCTGGACAATGCAGGCGGATCCACCGGAGCACGTCCACATGTCCGCCCTTCGCAGCGCTCTCGGACGCCGCCCATGTGCAGCTCGCGCGCGGATCGCGGCGATGCGCGTACATCCAATCGAGCATCTCAGTGTGGCCACGCGCAGCCGCCAAGTCGAGCAGCAGGTCCTCCGTGAAGCCGAGACCGAACGCGCGCACCTTTGGGTGCAGCAGCTGCGCAAGCGCGACGTGGCCGTTGTTGACTGCCGCACGCAATGCGCCGTTCACGAGGACGTTCGGAGCAGCCTTGAGCGCGTACTCGACCACCGTAGCGCTCCCTTTCTTCGCGCCGTACACGAGCACGTGGTTCACTAGCACAGCTTGCTCTGGCGTGACTGCGTGTGGTTTGTGAACGAACATCCGCTCGTCGCCAAGCTCGAGCGCATCGAGCCGCTCGTCCTCAATGTGCTCGTGCAAGTGCTGCTCCATTTCTGCAGCAGTCGCGAGTCTGCGCATCGCACGCCGCAGCTTTGCGAGGATACTCGCGTCTGCGAACCGGCGGATCGCGCGCACTGCGCTTGGGAGCGCAGCGACAGCATCGCGTTCACGCAGCACGACGTCGACTGCCGTGAGTCCTGACCCAACCACGACGCTCGCCATGTTCTGATGGTGGATGTACCGAAAGCGACCGAATGTACTACTTCATTTAGTGGCCCCTACTACGCGATGCGCGCTGGCTTGCTCACTGCGCGACGTCGTCGCAGTCAGTCGTGACAGTGAGGTCGGCCCACGCCTCGAGCTCCTGCTTGCTTTTCTCGAGCACAGCAGCGACACCGTCGACCGAGTCTTTGCCGACGACAAGACGCGACGGCAGCGCGCGATCTTCGCAGCGACCAGTCTTCGTGAACGCTTCGACGAGCAGCTGCGCCGCCTTGACCGGGTCGCCGCGCTGGTGTCCGCTGCGTGCTGCCAGGGCTTCCCATCGCGGAGCCGTGACCGAGTCCAAGTCAGCGATGCGCGTCTTCGCAGCGATCATGTTGTCGCCAAAGAGCACAGTGCGGAACGCCCCAAAGTCGACGCACGTCACTTCGATGCCCAAGTGCGCCACCTCGACGCGCAGCGACTCGGAGATGCCTGCGACCGCGTACTTGCTCGCGCTGTAGATGCCCGTCACGGACGAGCCGCGCCAGCCTGCGATCGACCCGATGTTCGCGATCACGCCCGAGCGTTGCGCACGCATGTGCGGCAGCACGGCGCGGAGCACGTTCGTGATGCCAAACACATTCGTGTTGAACTGGTCGTAGATCTCCTTTGCGCTGGAGATATGTCAAATACAACACAGCTGGCTGTTAGATCTCTTGCTAGCACAAGGGGCAGTGACAAGCGAAACACCAGACATAGAGCAAGGACGAACGAACCTGCACTCTTCGACAGCGCCTTGCAGAGCGTAGCCGGCGTTGTTCACAAGAATGTCGATGCGGCCGTAGAGCGCGACTGCATCTGCGACTATCTTTGCGAGCACGTCGTCCGCAGACGTGACGTCAAGAGCGATCGCTGCAGCGCCGCGTTGCTCGAGCTCCGCGAGCTTCGCAACGTTGCGCGCAGTCGCGATCACGCGGTCGCCGCGCGCGAGAGCTGCGAGTGCGAGCGCTCGTCCGAGACCAGAGGAGCAGCCTGTGATGAGCCACACCTTTGGCGCAGATGCGAGCGTCGAGGCGGATGCAGTGGCGCTCGACATGTTAGCAGGAGATGGCGAGTGGCGGCGAGCAGGTCTGCGGCGACAAGTGTGTCTGATGGCGACGGTCTGAAAGTGAGGGGCAAACTCGATAGTCGCTTTCCGTATCAGCATGTCGCATAGATTTTGATGCGCATCAAAAAGTGCATTACATCAAGCGGCGTGAGCTGCTCGGTTGTGCGCTCTCCCAAGGCACGATGCACACGCTACAACTCGCTTCGCTCACGCAGCAGTCGCGCCGTCAAAGTCGGTCGTGGACGCGAGGTCGCGCCACGCATCGACTTCGTCATGCGCTTTCTGCATCGTGGCGCGCACGACTCCGATAGCGTCGTTGCCGAGCGCAAGGCGAGACGGCAGAGCACGACCTGCACTGCGACCGCTCTTCGTCAGCACGTCGACGAGCAGGGCGGCTGCCTTTGCTGGGTCACCTGGCTGACGCCCATTGCGCGCAGCGAGGAACTGCCGAGTCGGTTCGATGCCTGGCGCCAGATCCGCGATGCTCTGGTTCGCGACGACGAGGTTGCCGTAGAGCAACGACGTGCGAAACGAGCCGAGGTCGATGCACGTGACGTCGATACCCAAGTGCGCGACCTCGGCGCGCAGCGACTCAGAGAGACCCGCGACTGCGAACTTGGTCGAGCAGTACCAGCCGACGACCGGCAGCGAGCGCCAGCCGCCCATGGAGCCGATGTTTGCAACCACACCCGACTTCTGCGCGCGCATGTGCGGCAGCACAGCTCGCACCATGCGTCCGATGCCGAACACATTCGTGTTGAACTGATCAAAGACTTCTTGTTCACTGTGACGATGGATGGGACCACGAGCGTGGGTACAGCACGCCATGGGAAGATCGAGAGCAGATCGTTCAGTCTTGGCAGCACATGAACAGAGGCAAACGAGCAGCTACAACGCGTGTTCGCACCTGCACTCTTCAATCGCGCCTTCTAGCGAGTAGCCCGCGTTGTTCACGAGGATGTCAACGCGACCGTGAATCGCGATGGCGTTCACGACGACTTGGGTCACGCGGTCGTCGGACCACGTGACATCGAGTGCGAGTGTCGTGGCACCGAGCTGCTGGAGGTCGTCGAGTTTGCTGGCGTTGCGCGCCGTTGCAATGACGGCTTCACCATGCGCCAAAGCGGCAATGGCGAGCTCGCGGCCGATTCCTGACGAGCAGCCAGTGATGAGCCAGGTCTTGCGAGTCGTTGGCGGTGTCGTTGCAGCAGCCGTCGTAGTTGTGTCGTTGCTTGGGAGTGCCATTGCTACTGGAGTGAGTGAGGCTGGATAGACTGGTTGGTTGGTGAGGGCGAAGCAAGTTCGAAAGTGAGCAAGAGCAAGAGCGAGTGAGCGCTGTTGGTGGTCAAGGCGCTCGAGTTGATCGCGTTCGTTGTCCATTGATGTGCTTGCACTTCATGAGCCGCAGCGAGCACCAAAGTCCCCGCCAGTTGCACGCCCACTGCGAGTGTGAGCCCACTGCTGCGACTGGATGCCGTATCTCCAAGCGAGAGTGCCTGTAAGACTAAACGTCTCTCTCTGCGCGTGATCCGACCAGCTTGAGACGCGAAGGTGTTGACGCCGTCGACTGGTACATGTTGAAGCGCTCGGATGAAGCCATTGCCAAGCGGAGACCGTGGCACGAGAAACAGCAGCGGCGCAATCTCCTTTGGTTCGTGTTGACGCACTGGACCGCTTTGCCATGCGTCTGAGCGATGGTCCTGTCAATGGAGTTCGCGCAAGTTGCCTCGCACCACCACCAAGCGCAAGGTTCTCGTGGACCAAGAGCCGAGCTTGGAGCGTGCGTCAACCAAACGAACGTGTGATTGCGCGTGGATGCACAGCATACAAACGTCAAGATACACTTGATTTGCCTCGAAAATGTCGATCTCAAAGCTGCTCATTGTCCATTCGACCACGTCCTGCGCACGCGCACCCAAGCTCTCTATCATGTCTGCGACCACGGCCACGACTCCAACCACGATCGCTGCTACGCGCAAGATCTGGTTCATCACTGGCTGCTCGTCTGGCATCGGTCGTG
>JAASFT010000962.1:0-10981 GCA_023333885.1 Globisporangium parvum
CACCAGCATGGACGCAACATCGCTCGTCAAGCAGCTCCAGACCGACGGCAACGCGCTCTACAGCAGCGGTCGCTACGAAGACGCCCGCGCGTGCTACTCGGAGGCGATTGCGCTGCTGGAGACGGCGCTAGGTATTTTGAAGTGGCCTACGGCATAGATCGCAACTCTTGCTTTCCTCACTCTTGAGACGCGCAAGACACCTCGGTGCTCACGGATGAGGAGAAAGATTGCCGCTGCGCTGCTCGTTGATTCACGTCTGCCGCGACCGGAGCATTGGAGTTCACTGGTTCGTAAGCGAGCGCTCATCCACGCATCATTCATCCGCAAGCCTCGTGCAGTTCGAGATGATAGATGTGACGACACCAACACAAGCCGGTTCCACCACCAGCAGCTTCACATACGCTCAGACTGGTAATCATGCTTCCAGGACGCATCGCATCCAGCTGGAACAGACGCGCATGCGCTTGTGTGAGAAAGCGAGTGAGGCTTTGTGGCTCTACGACTGCGCTCTCAGCACACAGTAACACAGGCAGGAGGTCATCAGGTCGCAAACGAATGCTGCTGAGTACGACGTCTGGATTACAATCACTGGCGCTGCTGAGGTGGCGAGTGAGACTGAGAGCGCGGCTCGCGCATGCGGCGGGAGCTACTACCAGCCGAAGATGCCGATCTCGATGCTGCAACTTGTGTGCCGCTGAGCGGACTCGGATGTCCTGCAAAGACGTCCATGAGGAAGTCCATGGACTCGTCAAAGTCGGGCACTTTGCCGTCGGAGCCGCGGCGACTCGGTCGCGTAGCTCGAGCGCCACTCGCGTCTGTAGCAGTCGCAGACTCTGTCGGCGACAGCAGCGACGACGATGAGGAGGAGGAGGAGGATGCCAGTGGACACGACGCACCGCGTGCGAGTGGTGGTGGCACGACGACAAGTGGCACAGCAACACCAGGTTGCTGCTGCTGCGGGTCCCACGACGCAGGGTACGCATTGTTCGCGAGGAACGCAGTCGAGATGCTCTGCTTGCTCAGTTGACTGAACTCCATCGATGACGACACCACTGGCTCGTGCAGGCGTCCTGTCGAGGCGCTGTGGTGCAGTGTCGGCGCCATTGTCATGCCTGGCACGAGCTGATAGAGCTGCGGCTGTGGGTGCGCGTGGTAAGGATGGTGGTGGTGGAGTGGGTGCTGCTGCTGCTGACGCGGATGCGGGAACTGGTGGTGGCGGTCTGCGTAGGCACTCGCTGGGTGGTACACGACCGTCATGCGATCGTGGCTCGCAACTGCGCCGCGCGGCAGTGCATACTCGCGGTAGTCGTACCCGCTGATGTGTCCATGCGCGTAGCTGCTGCTCGGTGGCGCCGACGCGCTTGGGTACTGCAGCGTCCCGTTGCGGTTCCGCAGTCCGCGCATGCGGCGCGCCATCTTCTCGCGGTACTTCTGCGCGTGTGTCTGCGTCTGACGCACCGTGCGCGAGCCGACCATCTCCGCAATGGCTTTCCACGGACCCTTTGGGTACGTCTCCATGGCTTTCAGGAACCGGTCGTGCTCGGCTTTTGTCCACGTCCCGGACGCTTTGATCGCTTCGCCATTGGCGTCAAACTGCTGCTGGTCGAGCGACTCGGCCACGCGGATCGTGCCGTCTTTGACAATGAGCAAGTCCTTGCGGTCGAGCTTGAACTCGAGGTCGTCGTCGTCGTCGTCGTCGTCCTGGCCGCGGTACCCGCCGTCGTCGTCGTGGCTGCTCCGTTCGCTGTCGGAGCTCTCGTCTGCACGGGCGTTTGGCGCGCGCTGTTCTTGCTGCTCGCTGTCGCTGTTGTCTCGCGTGCCCTGCTGCTTGCGCTTGCCGAGTGCGCTTGGGGTCATACCGCTCTTCATGTTGTCCGAGTGGTCGGTGTTGCTAGTGTTGCTAGTGTTGGTGTTGGTGTTGTTGCTGGTGTACATCAAGCGAGACAGTGCGAGTGATTTGCTTGTGTGAAGTGCGGCTGCGATGAGCTGCTGTAAATACGGTGGTGGTGGTGTGCTGCTGCTGCTGTGTGTGTAGGTGCGTGCGAGCGAGTGAGGAGCGAAGCACAGGAGACCGGTGCCTGTTGCCTCTCACCGCCACTTGCCGCGAGCAAATTTGAGAATGGCGAGAGCTCGTAGCGTTCGTGCGAGCAAGTCGTCGTGAGCGACCGGCAAGCAGATGGGCGGCAACACCTCGAGCGAGCGAGCGAGTCAACGAGTGCAAGTGCGCGAGTGTGCCCCACGACAAAATTCGTGTCCGAGAGCGAGCGTCGCACCGCCGAGCTTTTGCTGTGTCAGTGTGAACCCGTGCAAGTGCAAGTGCAGGACGCAAGACCGATCCGGCCACACGCGGTCGCGTCGGCGGCCAAGCACGTGGCCCGACTCCGGCATCGCAATCGCGCGCGACGGCAGCCTCCTCTTTTTGCCAACGCCTCTACGCTCAGTCGCGGATGCACGCGCCGCCATGTGTGGTGTGTGCGCGTATGTTTTGGCAGTGGCGGCAGTCGCCAAGGAGCCAAAGAGATCCGCTTTCGACATCTGCTCGTGCGACGGAAAGAAGCGGCAACTGGCTGTGCCAGCTGATCTCGCGCAAGCCGTCCGTGACCCGATGCGCAAAGCCAGCGCAGCGCTCGGTCGTTCGTCTGCTGGCAAGAGCTGCAACACAAACAACTGAGCCTGAGCAAACACCAAACGAGCACACCAGCGCTGTGCCGGGTTGACAGGTCGTCCCGCAACGCGGTCGCGCCATGTGGTGCGCGCGAGCGATGTGCGAACACGTCACGGCGCCGCTCGGGTTTCACTTGCTTCGTCGCGGGCAAGACGATCGGCCGATGACCACTCGCAACGTCGATGGTGATGATTGCAGACTGCGCTCCAGGAGCCAGTCCGTGATCACATGGAGGTTCACTTTGATCGGCGCAATCCGACACACGCGTCCATTGGTGGCGACTCGACCAGGCGTGCACGTGCGCAGGTCGAGCGTGCATGCTTGGTGGCGAGATAGGCATCCTTGCTGTCTTGAGTTGCAAGAGGCGGCAGCGCGAAGAATCTCGAATACACTTGAGCCTCTGCAGCAAGCGAGCTCCTCAACAACCAGTCAAGAGAGACATACTTCGCACGCATGTGTCTACTGAAGCTTGCGTCGCAGCGACTTGCCTCCGTGCAGCGCCAGCACCAGCACCTACACCACCAGCGTCAAGTCCTCATAAAGCTGCGCCGACGACGCAACGCGAATAAGATCAGAGCGCCAGTGTAAACATCCGGCTGGCTTTGCGGAACGTGCAGCTCGGAACTTCCTGTATTTCGTCACTATCACAACTCAAAGCAAGTCCGAGGCTGTGGTCCAGCCAGCCGAGATCCAGACTCGGCGCTGCCGGCGCGCCTCTGCAGGACACCACCTCCTTGTGTGGACGCGGATGGCAGCCAGTGCGTCGGCTGGGAATGTCGAACATCAAGCCACTTCGCGGCGCGAGAGCCGAGCCGCGTGGCGCTGGTCGCGCAAGTCGGGCGGCACGACCTCACCGAAGTCCCTAGTCCGACTGCGAACAACCAACGACTGCGCCTCCAACGACGCAACAATGCCCGCGCACTCGACGCAGAGAGCTGGAGTTGCTTGGTGGTCCGATCAGATACGCGCATCAAGAGCGTTCTCGCATGAACTGGAGCGCCTTTGCGAGGACTGGATGTACGTCGTTCTGCGATCGATCGATCAATCGTTTGATTGATCCGCGCACTCGCTGACTGCGAGGACAATCAACACTTGATCGGTCCCACGTCACACTCGTAGTCAAGGTACTAAACACGCATGCGTACCTCCGACTCTGTGATCCGCGAGCTCTCGAAGTGCAATCATCGACTGCTGCTGCTGCTGATCTCGAAAGCGCGGCAGTGGTTGCCTGACTGACTTCGTCACCATCGCATCGAGGCTCCGTTGCGATCCAGGTGGCGAGCGGCAACACTCGCCATTCTCACTCAATGTTCGCACCAGCGGATCCCTTCAACGCAGCGCATGCGTAACATCCAGGCATTAGACACTAGAGCACAAGACATTGCGTGTTGCAAACGCACCGACACTAGCAGCGAAAGTTGTCGCTCACGCTGTTCAACGAAGCTTCCGAGCACACGCGCCATGCTGCTGCTGCTCATTGCGAGTCGCGCTGTGAGCGCAGACAGTCAGACCACTGAGATCGATTCGTCGGTCCGTTGCTTGTCCTCTACAGCGTCCACACTGGCTGCTCACGTATGCACGTCTCGATCCTAATCACTTTCGGCAAAGACGACGACGCGTCCGCCGATCCAGCACGACGAACGTTGAAGCGGCTGGCGATCTGTCTCTTCGCGAGTGCTCGTGGATGTGTGTGTATCCATCCGCACATGCACTCGCGCTGCAGACGCATGCATGAGGGCGTCTATCTGCCGACTACTTGCTCTTCGACGATCTGCTAAAGGCGCTGCATGCGGAAAATTTTCACGTCCTGGAGCACGCGCTGACTGCTGCTGCTGGTGCTGCTGGCACTGGTCGGTCCTGTGTCGGACGCACTCGTGTCGTGCGCGGCAAAGCAGCTCGCCCAGTCCACGAGCTCGTACGCAAACGTGCGGCCGAGCAAACCGAAGAACTGGTGCTCCATCGGGTTGCGCGACCGGTGCGCCATGAACACGACTGTGTCTGCCGTTGCGAGTGCGTTGAGCGACGCAACGAGCGGCTCGTAGCCCTCGGGATCGTACACCACGTCCGAGAGCACGAGGACGTCGGGGTGCGGCTCAGGCAGCGTCGCAGTCGACGTGCCCCAGCAGTGCGTCGCAGCAGTCGGGACCACGCCACGGTCATCGGCACTGCTGCTGCTCGATGGGAAGTTGAGCGCGATGTTGTACTGCAGCAGCGGCACGACGTCGGCCATGTCGGTGAGCGTGACGTTGGCCCCAAGCATGGCGCAGAAGATCCCGACGAGTCCGAGACCGCTGCCGAGCTCCACGACGCGCTTGCGCTCGATCAAGGCACGGTTCAGCGCTAAGTACCGCGTCATGACGAGGCACGAGTCCCAGAGCTTGCCGCCAATGCCTGGGCAGCAGTAGTAGTCCGATTCGTGTGAGTGACTGGCTGTCCAAGTCGTTGGTCGCGCCTGAAGAGCCAGACGCACACACACACACACACATGCTCACGTACGTACCGAGGTTGCCTGGCGACTCGGCCAGGAGGATCTCGCGGTCGATGCCGGCCATTGCCACTGGGCGACAGCAGTGCACCCCCAGGTCATTCGCTGCGGCACTTGCTGCTGCACTCGACACTGTAGCTGGTGCGGCTGCTGCAGTCGCGACGACGTCGAACGGCAGCGACACGACTGGGAACAAGTCCCACGCGGCGCGCGAGTCCTCGTGGACCGTCACCATGAGCGCGGCAGTGGCGCATAGAGCCTCCACGCCTCTCTCACCGCTGTCACTAGCCGCAGCGACGGCGACGCGGAACACGACTTTGCCGCGGTCATTGAGCGTGAGGCGACCGTCAGGACGCACAGCGCTGTCGCTCCCACGTTCATGTGCGTCGTCGATTGCGTCCGAGGCGTCGTGGAACACGAGCTCAAGCGGCGAACTGGTGGCCACCGTACGCAGCGAGCACTGGAGGTAGATGCGCTCGCCATGCGTGACGTTCGCGCGTCGAAAGAGCCCGAACTCGTTCCCAATGTTCACGACGACTTCGACGTGCTCGCCCATGACCACACGCGATGGGATCAGCGACCTGCTCACACAGGTTCACGAGACGCCAGCATCAGAGTCAATGCAGTCAGTCAGTCAGGTCCAGTCCAAGCGCTCGATCGTCCGCACCGCAGCGCCTCTACATCCATTGCCGCACCCAAAGTTGATGCGCAGCTGCTGGTTCGCGTGCACCATCTTGCCCATCTGACTCGCCTCGCGCGCAGCTGCCTCTCGGTCGCGCACGAGCGTCTTGCGCAGCCGCCGCCGCGCTGCAACTGCGTACTGGAACAGCGCAGGCGCGTGCTCGCGCGCGTGGCGCTCGTCGAGCACAGTCTCAACGAGTGCGAGCGCCGTTTCAAAGCGCTCGAGGTTCTCGAGGGCGACGAGGCGCCGGACGCTCGCTTTCTCGTTCTTGGCGTTGTGCTTGAGCGCTTTGGTGCAGTCTGAAGGATGAGGCGATCGCAGCATGTTCAGAGCTCAGTGACGAGGACGCGTGCACACGCTTGGCCACGCATCGTACGCGTTGCCAGAGCAATGGCACTGCGCATCGAGAACAGAGGACGCACCGTGCAAGGCAGCGCCAAAGTTGCGCTCTTGGATGAACGTCTGCGCGCGGTTCGAGAAGAGCTGCGACGCAGTGAGCGCTGCTTCTGCTTCAGCTGCTGCTGCCGGCGCATGTGCTGCATCCGTGCTGTCGCTGGTCGGTGTCGAGACAGCGCCAAGCGCCGTCTCCAGCAGCGCAATCGCCTCCGAGTAGCACGCGCGGGCGTCTTCGTAGCGACCGCTGCTGTAGAGCGCGTTGCCGTCGGTCTGGAGCTGCTTGACGAGCGATGTTGCGTCCATGCTGGTGTTTTGTTTGATTGAGCGTTTTGTTTGTGGCTTTGCACATTTGTCCGACAAAAGGATCGGATCAACACTCTGAGAAGCAGACTTGATGGTTGTATGCAGCTGACAATCTCCATACAAACGCACTTGTTGTTTCGAGATCACCAAACGCCACACCACAAAGCGATCCAGCACATCAAAGAGCTCAAGCGCTCAAGAGCTCCGTCAGACACAAGTCTCCTCGTCGCCGCGATGGCAACAACAACAACAGCAGCAACAGCAGCCACACCACGCGTGCTCGACGACGACGACCGCGCTGCGCTCCATGCTTTACAACAACAACAACAGCAGCAGCAGCAAGCGACAGGTGCTGGTGCGATGCGCTCGCTGCTGCCTCGACCGCGCGGCGTCGTGTTCTGTCCCCACTGCCGCGAAGGCTTTGGCTCGGCGTCGCTTGCGATCCACGCACGCCGCTGTCGCGCTCAGTTTGCAGTGTCATCTGACGATACCAGCAGCAGCGACACTTCCAGCAACACCGACCAGCTCCAGAGTGCGACGTCAGCTGCCAAAGCGAGCAAGAAGCGTCGACCAGTGCGCTCGCTCGTGGACCTGTACGCACGTTGTTAGCTTGTCTGTCTGCCGGTTCACGATCCTCAGTCAGCGTCATTGCTCTACTGATGCACATGCTGTGACTGACCTAAGAGAGCCAACACACACCAACACATGTCTGATACTACGCACCATGGACGCGTGTGCGTGTGACTGCAGGTGCCTGCGCATGGTCTTCCAGGACTTCCAGGGCGTGTGCATGGACCGCATCTCGTCGCGTGCTGAAGAGGAAGGTGCGCCATGCGCTGTCTCTCGCTATCAGGCGTAGCATCGTGTACGAGTGTGCGTCTCAGGCTTCGCACTCTCACTCTCATTGCCGTCATCTTCGCCTCGTTGTCTCATCGTGTGCTGCAGCGGCGCTGATCGACTCGATCCCCACGACTCTCGTGCACCGCATCATCGTGAGTCTCGTGGCCGACGTCAAGCAGGTGCGTCGTCTGTCTGTCTGTCTGTTGGTTCATCCGACCACTGCGACCTGCATCTGCGTCTGCGTCTGCTCTACTCTAGTGGGTCGTACACACAGCAGCAGCGTCCGATAGAGACGAGCATCACTCACTCCTATCCTCCCATGCACAACACAACACAACACAACTCTCTCTCTCTCTCGACCAGCTCACAGCGCGAGACGCCGTGCGCCGCACAGAAGCACATGCGCTGCGCACCGAGCTCCAGACCGCGCAGCAGCGCAGCGCTCGGCTCGAGGCGTTCCGGACGCAAGTCGCCACGACGCGCGCGCGCCTGCACGAGCAAGAGCAGACGAACGAACAGCTGCGCAAGCGCGTCGACGCACTCACGCTTGAGCGCGCAGCGGCAGACGCCGAGAGCCAGCAGCTGCGCGCGCAAGCAGACAGCGCCGCGAAGCAGCAGCTCCGCCAAGAGTCCAAGGTCAGTCTTGCTGTCTCGCTGCATCGCTAGTGCTCTTGATGGTCTAGTGCGTCGCCCAAGCTATCGCTGTTGTTAGTGCTGGCACTAGTGCTGGCGTCTGTCTCACAGTGTCGGATGCTCTCGCTCTCCACTGTCCATTGCTCTGCCTGCTTGTCTGCTTGTCTGCTTGCTTGCTTCGTAGATCAACAGCCTGAGCGCCGAGGTCGATGCGCTCAAAGCCGCCGTGCGCGCTGCGCAGAAGAAAGAGGCCGACGCGATCAAGCGCCTCGCTGCAGTAGCCAAGCAGGCAGTGCACATCAGCAGCAGCACTAGCGCGACGAAGAGCCACGCGTCGGCGACTGGATGCGCGCAAGTGGTGCGGTCTACACCCGTGAAGCGCCGACTCGAGCGCTCGCACTCGTCTGCGTCGTCGAACGCAGACACAGCGCGCAAAGTGAGCAACCTCGGAGCAGCAGGACGCGCGCGTTCGAGCTCTGCTACAGCAACTGCAGCAAGAGCAGAGACGACACTGTCGACTGGGTCGCTTGATGCGACTCTGCAACGCCAGAGCGTGCAGCTCCACGCGCGTCCACGCGACAGCGACGGCTCGAGTGGCATTCCACTGCCGTCGATGCTCTCGCCTCAGTACCTCGCGCTCTTGGACGCCACGACGCGATCGAGTGTGGCGTGAGGACGCGTCAACGGATCATCGTGTGCGTGAGTGAGTGAGTGAGTGATCGAACTCAGAGACGACTCGGTCTCGTTGATGTGCACAAGAGAGAGAGAGAGAGCCTGCGCTGATGCGAGTACTTGTCCAGCTGAGCTCGCTCTGCGTCAGTTGGCGACCACTGCTGCTGCTACTGCTACCGCTGCTGCTCGCACTGCACTCGGCAGCAGCGCTCGGACAATCGCGTCGTCGGTTCGTGCGACTGCGAGGCGGAGTGGCGTGGATCCGTTCACAGTCCGGGCGTCAGTGTTTGCAGCGTGTGCGAGCAGGAGCGCCACGGTGTCGCTGCTGCCAGTGTAGACAGCAATGTGGAGTGGTGTCCACTCGTCTGTCGTCGCGGCATTCGCGCTCGCACCGTGCGCCAGAAGCGCCGCTGCGACCGCACACTGGCGGTTCTCAGCTGCGACGTATAGCGCAGTCGCGCCAGTTACCGTCACTGCGTCGACATGCGCACCGCGCGCGAGCAGCTCGCGCACACTGTCGACGCAGTTGGTGCGCGCAGCGACGTGGAGCGGCGTCACGCTGCTCGTGGCTGCTGCTGCGTTCACGTCTGCTCCATGCGCAAGCAGCGCTCTGAGAACTGCGTGGTTGCTGTTCTGCGCCGCGGCGTGAAGTGACGTCCAGCCGCCACGCAGCGCACCAGTCGCACTTGCGTCATGCTCGAGCAGCAACAACACGATGTCTGTGTGGATGTTCTGCGTCGCAATGTACAGCGGCGTTGCGTCCCTCGCGTTTGGTGCATCGGCGCGTGCTCCATGCTCAAGCAGAACGAGCAATGTCTCTCGGTGGTTGTGTTGCGATGCGAGGAAGAGCGGCGTCGCGCCGGCTGCCGTTCGCGCGTCCACACTTGCTCGATGCGCCAGCAGCGCCGCACTGACGCCCGAGTGTCCATGCGCAGCAGCAAAGTGGAGCGCTGTCCAGCCGTCTGTCGTAGCTGCATCGACGGCATGGACCGAGTGCGTGAGCAGTGCTGTGACGACGTCTTGGTTGCCACTGCGAGCAGCGAGGTGCAGCGGTGTGGCGCCACTCTGGTTCGCTGCGTCTGCTGCTGCTGCAAAGCGCAAGAGCGTGGCTGCGACGCCACGGTGTCCTTGCTGCACGGCGATGTGAAGCGCAGTTGTGCCGTCCAGCGCCGCGGCGTCCACGTCTGCGCCGTGCGCCAGCAGCAGGTGCACTGCGCGCGAGTGGCCATTCTGCGCAGCGATGTACAGCGGCGTCACGCCGTTTGCCTTGGCGGCGTCCACGCGCGCGCCAGTCTCGAGCAACGTCGCTGCGACCGCAACACAGTCGTGTCTGCTTGCAGCGATCAGTGGCGTGTCGCCGTCAATGCCGACTGCATCTGCCAGTTGTGCGCGTGGATCTTGGAGCAAGAGCAGCTCGCGCACTCTCGGTGCGTCGTCTTCGCGGCAGGCTGCGAGCAGCAGCTCGAGCTGTGACGCGAGCACTGGCGTCGGAGTCGCCATCTCGCTCGGTGACAGGATGAGCTCAAGTGAACTGTGAGCGTGCGAGGAAGGCGTGAAGTGTCGAGCATGCGACGATGCACGAGATGTGCGCTCACATCGAGCTGCGACTTGTGAACTTGAGCTGTGGAGCAGAAGCCGTAGGCCGACAGGAGACTTGCGAGTCGGATGCATTCACGACCAAGACGCTTGCTTGTTCCTCAGACACTTGGCAAGTGGCCGATGCCACGCTCACGACAACACGCATAGACACACAAACACGGACAACCAGTGGCGGGGGATGGCGGCTGACGTCACACGCGCTTCTTCTGCTCGAGGTAGTGTGCACTACCGCAGTCTTGCTCCTCTGTTTGTCCACACAACACACACACAAGTGGGGTCAGCGAGATGGTCATGACTGTGCTTACAGCGCACGCACGAGCACGCTCGACACACCGAGTGATTGTTGCGTCTTGCTCTTGGCGCACGCTTGAGCCGCTTCCTCTCGCTCTGCTGCGCGCTGACGCTCCGAGACGACGTCGGGATGTGCTAAGCGCCTCGTTGTAGGACACACCACACGCAGACACTCTCGTGGGAACAGAGCGATCACGTGCACGTCGTCCTCCTGCTGCGGGTCCATCGTCTCGGCGTTCAAGTACTCGCTCACGCGCGCGTCGTTGCGCATCTCGAGCGCTGGGACTGCGTACTTGTCGAGGACTTCTTGGAAGTAGTCAAAGCGCGAGAGGTACTCGGTGTCTGGATCGAGGTCACTCGAGAGCCACTCGCCGTCGCGGAACGACGTTGCGCCACTCGGCAGCTTGCGCGCGAG
>JAASFT010000963.1:0-10975 GCA_023333885.1 Globisporangium parvum
CCAGCACTTTCCGAACATCCTCGGCATCGAGCTGTACAACTCGACGCTCGTGCGCTGGGACGCAGACGCTGGCATCTCGGCTGCGATTCACCACAAGATGGTGTTCTTGATCCTGTGTCGCGTGAACATGACTGCACTGCCAGCCGGCGTGCTCGGACCGCTGCCTGACATGCTCCAGGACATTGAGATCTCACACACGAGTCCGTTACTTTTCGGTATGTTGCTGCTGATATTCAGAGCGAGTTGCGCGGTGATCGTGCACACAAACCATGCCAAGCCGCGAGCGTGAAGCGCCGCCTTTGGTCGCGGACACGGCACACGCACCCGCACCTCATGTTCATGCAAAGACCAAGAGCGCTGCAGTCGCGCACACAGCAGCAGCAGCAGTCGCGCCACTTACAGCCGCCGACAAATGCGCATGGCGAAGCGTGTCGTCAGCGCGATTCGACAAGATCCCGCCGCTCGTGGTCTACCTCCCGACACTCTGGTTCCGCCTCGCGTGGGTCACGCTGTTCGCACTCCAGCTCGGCGTCGCGAGCGCGATCTTCCTGTACGGATTCCTCTTCTGGTACTTCTCGACCGAAGGCATGACGTACTACACCAACTTGCTCGGGCTCTTGCCACCTGCCTCGCTCAGCCGCGTCGCGGACTGCATGCTCGCACTCTCAATCTGGCACGTCTTGATGGCAAGCCGGATGCTCTGGACATCGGTGCGATCACGGCGGCTCGCGTTCACGGTCTCGTACACGAACGCAAGTGGCACTGAGCAGCGTGTGGGCTCGGTACGTATCCTGGCTGGCTGTGAGAAGCGCCTCTGGCAGACGTACGAGTGGATCTGGTACGAGTTGCTCGGTCGGCGTGGCGTGTTTGGCGTCGAGAGCCCTGTGTTTGAAGCGTTCTTTGTTCTGCGCGAGTTGATCGAGATCGTGTCCCAGACGTACCAGACGTATCGCCTCACGCACTTGGTCGCGAGTCCGTGGATCAACAACATCTCGACCATGCTCGTGCTCTGCAACTGCGTGTCGACACCGATTGTGCGGCGTTTGTGTCGCGCTAACCCGGCGGTCGAGCGCGCGCTGTGTCTCGCCATCGACGCGCTGCTCGACATCTGCTCGTCCATTGGGATCCCGCTCACGATCTTCTGGCCGTACTACGAGACGTTCAACACGGAGATCCTCGGATTCGCTGACGAGCTCCTCTTTGACGACGTCTGGCAGATCCGCGCGTTGATGGAGAACCGGCAGATCTACATGACGTCCAGCCTCGACTGTTTCTCCAAGATCGTGCCGCTCGTGAGCATGATCTCGTCGTTCAACGGCATCGGGAAGCTGCTTGAGGAGAAGCCCGTGAACGTCGTCAAGCCGCTTGCGACTAGCGCTCGTGCATCGCTTTCACAGTCCGGCTCACTTCGCGCCGCGAGCACAAAACCCCAGCACGTTCGCACACAGTCGAGTCTGAACAGCTTTCTGCACCAACGCGTCGCGAGCATCGCGTCTGCGCGAGTAAAGAGTCGAGTCAGCCGATTCATCGACGGGGTCTTCTTGCTCTGGGCAGCCACAGTCGCAACCACGCACTTGGTAGCGATGCTGATGTCGTACGGCACTGGCGAAGAGTTTGGCTGCAAGCTGTCGACGCGTCCGTGGCTCAGCTCGCGCTTCTCCTGTGCTGTGCTAGAGATCAACTGCTATCGGAGTCCACAGCTCGTGGGCGGCGTGGCACTGGAGGTCGGACGCATCATGGACAACCTCGAGAGCGGCAGTCTCGCGTCGCTCGTCATCTCGCATTGCCCTGAGCTCACGGTGCCGTCGCAGCTGCAGCACTTCTCCGAGCTGCTCTCTATGGAGGTGTACAACTCGACGATCGTGTCGTGGCCCGCCAGCGCTGCGATCAGTGCGCAGCACCACTCGGTCATCGGGCTCCTCACGATCGTGCGCTGCAACATGAGTGAGCTCCCGTCTGGCGTTGTCGTCGACCTCCCGCGCACGCTCACAAACATCAGCATCGTCGCGAGCAACCTCACGTCCCTGCCCAGCGACCTGCACGAGCGCTGGCCAGCAGTCGCGAGTCTTCTTGTGGAACAGGGTCAGTTTGTCGAGCTGCCGCCGGCTGTGGGCAGGATGACGAGTCTCTTGCGGCTGTCGTTCGTTGGGAACGACATAGCAGAGATCCCATCTGGCGCGTTCGCTGACACGATGGCGCTGTACACCCTGGCGCTCTCGGGCAACCCGTTAGCAGCGCTGCCTGCAAGCGTGGGCAGCGTCCGCAACTTCAAGACTCTCTACTTGGACTACACGCATGTGAGAGAGCTGCCAGCATGGGCACTGACAGAGGCGTTCCTAGAGGCGGTGCTCTGGGTGACTGTAGCCAACTCGCCGTACTGCGGCAGCACAACGGCGCGAGGTAGTGTTGCGAAGACGAGTAGCGCCGCTGCTGCGTCTGCGCGCATCCAGGAGCTGCTGACGCTCAAGGTGCGCTGCACGCCCGAGAAGAACCGCGTCGACGGCTTCTTTCTGCTCGCACAGGCGACGCGGCGGCGCACGCCTTGACGCCGTCAGGTGTCGTCACTCGAGTTGTGTCAACAAGACCGAGATGGCTACGTCAACACAATGGACTCGCGTGTTGCCAACCAGCGCGAGCTCTTGCAAGCGAGAGAGCAACGCGAACGTATGGAATACGAAATAGATAAGCGACACTGACGGACGGACGGACGGACGGACACACCACGACGCTATGCACACATGCGCTCGCAGTCTATGCGCGCGTCCGGTCGGCCTCGATCTCCTCTTCGCTCGAGAACCCGCTGCTGCTCTCGCCACCGGCGGCGCCGCGTCCACTCGCCTCCTCTGCACCGTCTTCTTCGTCCTCTTCGTTGTCGTCGTTGCTTTCGTCGTCAGCGTCCATCGGCTGATGCTCCTGCTGCTGGTTTCCACTACCATCGCCGCCTTCTTCCTCTTCCTCTTCTCCGTCCTCTTCCTCCTCCTCTACTAAGCTATCGTCCACTTCGCCCAGTCCGTACATGAACTCAAAGTCGACCTCGTTCGACTCGCGGCGGTCGGCGATGATGCGGTTCACCTCAGCCTCCACGACCACCATCGTGCTGTCGTCGTAGCCGGTCTTGTTGAGGATCGACTCGCGCTCCGTCGGGTCCAAGTACCCTTCCTCCATGTAGCTCTGGCGACCCACGCGACTGCATTCACAAGCACCAACACACACAGCAGCGTCAGTGCGACGGCGCTTGCGTCGAGACGCGCACTAGCGACTCGCAGCTACGTACACCTCCGTTCGCTCGAGCTCCCACGAGTCGAGACGCCGACGGCTGCGCGATCGCTCCGTGAACGACATTCCCACCTGCGCGCGTGCGCATATCGCGACAGGAGCGTGAGTGAGTGAGTGAGGAGCCACACGCACATGCGCAGTCGCATGCACAAACACGACACATACGCAGCAACGCAACGCACTGGGATGCCGCCGGACGTGACTGTGGTCGTGTACAGCGTCGGCTCGAACTCGACTATGTCGGCAGACTCGAACGACACACGCGGGCGTTTCTTGTACCGCATCTCGATCGCGGTCACGGACTTCCCCATCACAGCCGACTTGGCAGCAGTGAGTGACTCGCGCTCGCTCTCTTCGTTGTTGCTGTCGTTGTTGTTGTTGCGCTCGTCGTTCTCTTTCTCCTCTGCTTCCGGCTCGCGCGCAGAGCTCTCGTCGCTGTCGTTGATGTGCTGCTGTGGGCTGTTGTTGCCGGTCGGCGACGACACGACTGCGTTCGCAGCAGCAGCAGCATGTGGCGGCGGTGCGAGGACGACAGTCGTCATGGCTGATTGATCGCGAGGAGGTCGAGGAGGTCGAGGAGGTGTTGGTGTGGTCACGTACGCAGACGACTACCAGACGACTGCGCGCGGTGACGGTGGTGGTGACGATGGAAAGAGAGCGGTTGCTTCTTCTCGTGCTGCTGCTGGTTGGTCTAAATGATGCTGGACCGCGCAGGTGCTGGCGATATTGCCATAGAGCCAAAGGCGAGGGAGCGCGCTCAAAACGAAATCGTGCCTCTTTTGCTGAAAATGTATGCTGGTCGAATCCTTTTTGACCGACTGAGAGCGACTTGTGCTCTGTATCGCGGCAAGAGAACAGCCGAGCGTGACGCACGTGCCTGAACTGACTGACCTGAACGGGATGACAAGCAGCTCGAAGCAGCGCTGCGTACTGCGGCGGCATGTCGAGGTGTGCTACCGTGCGCTTGGACGCTTGGACGCTTTGAGTTCGCATGCCATGAGGTCGTCGTCGTCGCTGTCTATACGCTAGGGTCCTTGGTGTTCTTGCTGGGGTCCTTGGTGGCGGTCCTGTTCATGTTGCAGCATCCACTATCGCGCGCTGAGCTCTTCTGGACCGACACCCGCGACGCAAGAAAGCCCACATGACCATGGCGTCGATGATGGCGGCAATGCATCGCATGATGCATTGAGCGTGTCCGGTGTCCACTCTTAAGGCACGACGAGCCCAGGTGCAGCAGATACCTGTGCACCTACTGACTTGCTCGCCGCGCGTCGCGAACGACTGGTTGCGGTCGCAGCCGTTTCTCGCTGAGTTGCCGACCGGCTCTCTCGCGAACAGTCGCCTTGAACAGGCGGCTGGACACTTTTAGGCAACATGCACATGCTTTTGAGCGCACCACGCACATGCGCGCTGCTCATCGTGTCTCTACCTCTAACTTGGTCCACGACGTGTGCTGCTGCAAACTTGGTCCAGAACTAGAGGTCAATGCCAAAGCAAACAAACAGAAAACAGACCGCGCGCTTGTTGCAGTGTGGATTGGCGTTCGTTCTCCAGCTGCGTTTGTCGTCGCATGCGCGAGCGCTGCTCGCCACTTGGAAAGCGCGCCGCCATTGTCGTCGTCTCCATAGATCATGGCGCCATGGTGGACACAGCATGGCGATGCACATGCGCTTCACGACGACCTGCCAACCGCGCATTCGCTCGTGTGTGCGTGCGTGCAAGACGACGACAACGACGACGACGAGTGCGAGACGGAAGGAACGCCAAATATTCACCTGTCCCGTTCGAAAGCACGTGTGTGTGCGTGTTTGCTGCATCCACATCAGCATTGCGGCCTCGACCTCACGAGCACAGCGCGCATAGCGCGAGTAGCAGCGCAACAACAACAACGAGGAGCATGTCCTAGAGCACGCGCATGACAGTCCTAGCATGGCAGAGCAAACGTCCTCGACATCTCGCTTCTCGCTTCTCGCACACGCAACGTGGAGCGCTGAGAGCACCTTGAAGACTTGGTTTCACTATGGCGGTCGCACCTGTTTGGAGAGAGCGAGAGCGCTTGGATTGGATTGTGTGCATGCAATTAAAGGTGGCGATTCCACTCGCCCTCTCGCTCGCGCGCCGCCACTCCTGACAGCGAGTTTGTAAGGAGATGTGTGCATGCGATGCAAAAAAGGATCCACGAGCAGGTCGGATTTTTGCCGCGCCCTAGCCCGCGCGCTGTGACTTGATGTTTGTATGCTGCAGCAGCCAGGCCGCGCTGTTCCCGCTGCTGTCCTGTCTGCTCTCCAAACTCACACAAAACCCACACAGAACGCGTTGTGCGCTTTGAGCAAGAGCGGCGCTATTTCGCAATTCGCACGCGAGTGAGCGCGAGCGTCGGCTTCTTCTTCGTCATCGACAGCGACAGCGACAGCGACATCGACAGCGTCGTCCAGAGCGTCTGTCTGTACGAGAGAGCAGACTACACGCACGTGGACGCATTCAACATGGTGGTGGGCTTCCTCCGTAGCAGCAGCAGCAGCAGTAGCAGCAGCGACGACACTCCGCACATGATGCAGCCGCAACACATGCAAGCGCCGGCGCAGACCATGGCGATGCACCACCACCACCTCCAGCTCCAGTCGAGTCTCGCTGCGCCCCCTCTGTCGTCGCTGCGCACGAGCAGCAGCGGGAACCATGCAGTCAAACGGCCGTTCCAGGAGCTCCCGCGTCTCCACGTGCCGTCCCACGCGCTCGCGCAGCAGGCGCAGCCGATGTGGAAGACCGGGAGCGTGATCATGCCAAGCAGTCTCGGAATTGTGAGCGGGGGCTCGCCGCCTCCGCCGCCGCCCGCTACGCCGCGCTTCCAGTTCTTCACTAACACAGTCGGCGGTTGGTTTGGCCGCAACAACGCGCCAGCCAAGACGCTGCCGAGCTTCCACGAGGTCCTCGCGCGCACGAACCAGCTGCAGATTGTCGGTCAGGACGACCCAGAGAACAACGCACAGCAGCAGCAGCAAATGTCAATGCCAATGCAGCCGCCGCAGCAGACGGCTACCACTGACATTGACATGCTCAACGCACAGCAGCAACAGCAGCAGCAGCAGCTCATGGAACATCAAATGGAGCAGCAGCAGCAACAGGCGCAGCAGGAGCAGATCCACCAGCAGCTCCAGCACATGCAGCTGCAGCAGCAGTTCCAGCAGCAGCAGCAACAACAACAACAGCAGCAACAGTTCCAGCAGCTCCAGCTCCTCGAGCAGCACCAGAAGCAAATGGAGCAACACCAGCAACAGGCGCTCGCGATGCAGTACCCGTCCACTGCTGCGCCGCCGAGCTACACGGCGTTCGCGCCGCAGGCCATTTCGATGCAGGCGAACGAGATGCTGGCGCAACGCCCGTCGCTGAGCGTCGTGAACAGCGGCAGTGGTGCGACGGAAGCGCCGAGCCCCATGAGTCTCGCGTCGCCCGCTGCGAGCCAGACTGGCGACGCGAGCAAGCGCCGCGAGCGCTGGACCGAGGACGAGCACGCGCGGTTCATGGAGGGACTGAACCGGTACGGACGCAAGTGGAAGAAGATCCAGACGTTCGTACAGACGAAGACTGCGGTGCAGGTGCGCACGCACGCGTACGGGTACTTTGCGAAGCTGCTGCGCAACATGCCGGAGGACGACGGCGTGTGGGAGCTAGCGGAAGAGATGAGTTCTCTCCCTGGCGCAGTGCTCAAGGGTCCGGGCAACGGCAAGCGGAGGAACGAGCCGAAGACGGACGAGCAGGGTATGGACGTGCTGCGTCGCTTTGTGTTCTCGAAGAAGAAGAGCGACGACAAGAAAGCGTCGACTGAGAGCGACGGCAGCTCGGACAAGACTGAGGGCAGCGACGGCGACAACCAACAGCAGCAGCAGCAAGAGACGCCGTACGCGAACTGGAGCATCGTCGAGGACTCTGCGGCGTCGTCGGCGATGCTCGAGCTGAAGCGCCAGCGGATCATGTGAGCAGTTGTCGGCGGCGCCACGAGCGAGAGCAAGCGAGTGGAGTCGAGCGAAGTGGGAGCGAGCGTTCTGTGTGTGTCTGTCGCGTGCTTCCTCCCGTCGGTCGGTCGGTCGTGAGTCAGCTCCCCTCCATCGCGATCCTCTCCTCCAGCTCGCTCCGTGCAGATCTCCCGCCACTGCCACCCGCGCGCAGACTCGAAGCGAAAGAGTCGTTTGTGTGAGCAGTGCACCAACCAAGTAGCAAGCGCCTCCGTCGCGAGAGTGAGCGAGCGAGCGAGAGCGCGCATCGTAGATAGCAGCAGCAGCAGAGTAGGAACCGTAGGACCAAGTGGTGTGTGTGCGCATAAAACCCGACAAAAATCACACGCAGTATTTATTTTCATTTGTTTGAACTTCGATACAACCATTTTGGCCAATCCGACGTCGTTGTCGCGATCGCTTTCGACAGGCATTAGATATTGAAGGTGAAGAAGCGGTACAGTGATCTCCTGAAAGCGGTACCTTGAACCGCTTTCAGGTGAGCGCCACAATACCTAGCGCGTCGAGCACCAAGTCGGTGCTGGTGTGCTCAAGACGGCGCTCAAGTCGGTGCTGGTGTGCTCATGACCGCCACGTGAGAGGCTCGCTTGCGAATCGAGATGCGGGTAGGCCGTTGCTGCTGCGAATCGATCGAGGAGGGAAATGCTACGTGACGGCGTTGGCAACGCTGAGAGCACACGCATGTGAGCTCATGCGCCGACAGTGGCTGCTCTTCCCTAGACACCGCGTCAGCGATACATACCACCACGGCCTCGCCTCTAAGAACAGTCGTCACGCGACGCCGCCAGCGAGCTCCGCACGTCGATGATCGATGATCGATGGAGAGGATGCTGGACTCGCCATTTCGCTCGTAGAGCTTGGCAAGTCCCTGCACGTTGGGATCGGAGCGCCTCCGTTCTCCGTCGGAGCAGAGCGATCGCTCTCAACGCTGCGAACCGAGTGGACAACCTCTCGACGCTGGCGCTCGCTCGCTCGATCGAGCGAGCGGTTGTGGTGCAGCTGTGCGATTCGCATGACCAGCAGCAGTGCTGGCGCCTGGATTTTGGTCGTGCAAAGCTGCGTCGTCAGTGCTGGCTCTGACATCGTTCAGTCTGTGTCCAACAAATCCTGAATCCTGAGCGGACGCATGCGATCCTCATTGTCGAGAGCAAGGTCGCGCGTGGCGTACATCTTGCGCAGATGCTCCTCGATCCTATCGCATCGCGAGCGCATGCTGGGACTCGCTCGCTCGCTCAACTAGCTGGAGGAACCTTCAGGGAGACGGTGTGCTTCTGCGCGTGACCGCGCCTCCATGCTCAATGCTCAACGCTGACGCGACGGCGGCTCCAGGCCACTTCAAATCGACCAGTCGCTCGCTCGTTCGCTCGTTTGCTGTCCGGTCCGGTGCGCGCAGTGTGCGCCAGACACCAGGCTGTCGTCCACGGCGTGAGTTCAGTGCACCTGTGCAGGCGTGTAGAGACACAAGCGAGTGTGAGGCGCCACTCCTGAGACGTTCTGCGCGACGTCGCGGCCGGATGCAATGCACCTGCAGTCGCAAGACGAGCGAGCGAACGAGCGGGGCGGACCTGCGCTGCGCTGCCGACGGCCGCCAGTCGTGCGCAACGTATCTCTCACGCCTTCACGACGCACGCACTCGCGACGATGCGCGCTTCGGGCATCCGAGAAAGCTCACAGACCGCCGGACAAGGTGCATTTCGAAACTGGAGACGCAGGCAGCAAGCAGTAGGCAGCACGTGACGCACACATACAGGCACTCCGCCACCTACTCTCGTCGTAACCGAGCTCGGATGGCGATCGCACAGGAACTCGTGACCGAATGCGTCGCACCGACCAAGCGCGTGCGCGTGCACACATTCCCAACCCGGCGCCGCGCTCCTCGATCCGCGAGCGAAGATACTCGCGCGCCGCTACCTCGTGTGCCCCGATCGACGAGCGACGGCGACAAGTCTGCGCTGCAGCACGCGATGACGCCAATCACGAGCGACGACGAGACGCTGCATGAGTGCGTGACGCCGACGCAGCGCGTTCGCATCCACACGTTCCCAGTCCGCCGGCATGTCCTGCGTCCAAAGGGAGACGCAGCGAGCGCGCCGAGCCCGACGAACACTGCAGCCTCGCTCTTTCGTGCCGAGCCAGCGCCACGAGCGAAAGTGGTGCTGTACAAAGACGATGATGCCATTGGCAGTGCGGCTCGGAAGCGCGCATCGGCGTCGTTCTACAGCAAGATGTGTCCCGTGAAGGAGCGCAGCGCAGTGACACTCATCGACGAGAGCCGTCTCCCGTTCCTCAAAGCCAGTCCGCGTGGCACGCGCAACAAGACGCTGCTCGAGTTTCTCCAGCAGCAAGCCATCGCTCGATCGAAGAGCGACGGCGCGAAAGTCGACGTCACGTGGCAGAAGCTGCTCGAGGCCGCAGTCTCGCTCACGGAGCTCCACGAGCAGGGTATCGTCCACGGTAGTCTGCAGTGCTGCAACATCCTCCTCACCGCTGACGAGGCCCAGCGTGCGCGCGTACGCAACTTCACTGTCGGCACGCACTCGGAGCGCAGTCGCACATATTGCAGTGGTGACACGACCAACGTCGCGAATGAAGCCGACTGCGAAGACGCGGTGCGCTGGCTCGCACCCGAGTGCCTCGATGACAGTCTGACAGCGAACCCGAGCTCGACGCAAGCGGACGTGTTCGCGTTCGGCATGTGCATTCTGGAGGCCGTGACGCGGACGGAGCCGTGGGGAGCCGTGTCGAGCAGTGTGGTGCGCGTGCTGCTGGGAGCCGGGCGTCTGCCGTCGCGACCTGCTGCGCGCTTTCGCGACGACGAGTGGGAGCTCATTGAGCGCATGTGCGTGAAGGACCCGGCGCTGCGAGTGGACATGGCGTTCGTGGTGGCGCAGCTGCGGGTGTTTGCGGACCGGGAGCTGGCGACGCGCGCAGCACTGCAGCGTGAAGCGCCGCGTGTGCTCTACTGCGGCATGGCAGACTTGCCGCGGTGAAGCGGTGCGTGTGTTTGCTGCTGCTGCTAGTGGTGTGTGAGGCAGTCTTTTGTACGAGTACGTGATGAACGAGTGAGCACGATGATCGAATAGAGCGACCGATCTTGGGGAGACTGTCTTTGCCATGCGCACATGTCTTTGGAGCTGTTGTGGTGCGGGTTGTGGGATCACTCCGCGTTGCATGCCGTCTTTCAAATGCACAGAGCAGAGCAAGTGTGCGGAGCTGCATTGACTCGGTGCCGCAACACAGAGTGCGGTATGGTGAAGGCGAGTCGAACGTGTGGATGCATTGTTCATGACGATGAAGTACGTCTTGAGCGGAGGGTCGAACGACTGTCGGTCGATCGGACAGAGTCAATGATACCCTCGGACAGAGTCAAAGTTCATTGCAGTGAAGGCGGAATGTGTTGAACCACTGAAGTCTGTCGAAGACGTTGTCGGTTTGGACGTCTCATCCCATCGATGTCGAGTGATCTGCGTCTCTAGCTCTGGCCTAAGTCCGTGAGTGTGTGTGTGTGAGAGAGCTTGTACTACTCTAGCTTGTACTTTGGCGAGAAGAGGGTTTAGGGTTTAGGGCTCCGTAAGCGTAACGGTTCCGAGCCAAACCAGGAACAAAATTGCGTGAACCTTACGCCTCTGCACTGCCGTTACCAAGCCGATACTGTTAACATAGCAAAATACGCAATGACAGTATTTTGC
>JAASFT010000964.1:0-10969 GCA_023333885.1 Globisporangium parvum
GAACTCTAGCACAAAATTGACTGGTCCAGAGCAGCGATGTGAAGCACACTTGCCCCACGCGCCAGTGTCTCACTGAGCAGCAAGCCATGCCGAGCCGCGTCCACCTGACCCTCCACCAGAAGCGCACACTGCGCGTGTACAGCGAAGCACACAAAGACCTTACGCAGCAAGTACTCAGCGACAGGACCTATGCAACGTGGGGAAAGCGCGTGCAGAGGTCGACGATCAGCAAGGTCCTCAGCGCGAGAGCAGAATAGCACGCCAACCCGGACGCGAAGCGCAAGCGAGCTGGGCGGTATGCAGCGATGGAGGCGCGTCTATTCGACTGGTTCCTTTCAGTGCAATCGCGAGCGGCCATCAGTGATGCCATCATTTGGACCAAGGCGAGCGACCTTCTGCGAAGCGAACCCGGTCAGCCCACTGTCTCGCTCTTGTGGGTGGTGCGGTTCAAGCAGCGCAACTACATCAAGCTCCACAAGCAGCATGGCGAAGCTGGCAGCGCTGACGTGGCGGCTCTCGAGCAACACCGCAAGCAACTGCTCGATCTGCTGAGCCAGTACAGCCCCGCCGACGTTGTCAACATGGACGAGTCGGGGCTGTTTTTCCGGATGCAGCCCAGCCAGGCTCTTGCCACACACGCCATGCCAGGCCGCAAGAAAGACAAGGCACGCATCACTGTGGCTCTGTGTGCCAACATGGCAGGCACTGGGAGGCTCGAGCCGATGGTCATCGCCCAACACCAGAACCCGCGCTGCATGAAGGGCGTGGACAGAGCGCAGCTTGGTGTACGGTATTTAGCTAATCAAAAAGCGTGGATGGCATCAAAGCTTTTCTCTGATTGGTTGAAATCGTTTAACCAGAGCATGTGCGGGCGAAAAGTCCTCCTTCTCGTCGACAACGCTTCCTGCCACGTCGCTCTTGACATGACGAACGTCTACACTTCCTTCCGCCGAACGCGACAACGTACCTGCAGCCCATGGATGCAGGGGTCATCAAGAATTTCAAGCTGCACTACCGTCACGAGTTCGTACGCTGGCCCTCGGACCAGATCGAGCTCAGCAGCACGCCAAAAAAGATGGACGTGATCACGGCAGTGCACAAGGTAGTCGTGGCGTGGCGAGCAGAGACAGCGGACACGCTTCGCGGTGCTGGCTCCACACTGGTATTGTCGACGCAGCAACAGCCGCGGCTCTCAGACAAGATTGTGAACCAAAGCGCGTGTTCGAGACGTCCGGCCTCGACCACCTCATCCAGACACTCCAGCTCAACGACCCATTACTTGCAAGTTAGTACATCACATGCGATGACAACCTAGAGGAGTGGCAGGAGGGTGACGACACTGCCGGTGAAGGCCGCGGCAGCGACGACGACGGCGATGGTGTGAACTAGCCGCTCTCACACCGTGAGGCTGTCGCTTCGTGTGCACATCTTGCCACGGACGCATTTGCGCATGGCATCGAAGGCATGGATGTACGTAGGTTTGCGCAGCGCGCACGCGCACTGATGGTCTATCGCATGAGGCAGACACCGATTACGCAGTTCTTAGAGAGACTAAATTGAGTGTCACCTATAGTCACACCTTCTTTTCGAAGGTCCGGAATGTGTTCTTTAGGTGTGAGTTCTCTGTACCAAGAACGATGGAAACGGCGGCTTTGGTTATGACGAGCGAAACGACCGAGAGGACGAAGAGCAATCCAATCTCGATGACGACGAGGAAGCCTACCGCGACATATATATCGTAGTCGCGAGATCTATCGCCGCTAGCGACGCCATCTACCTACCAGACGGTGAAGCGAAGAGCGATGACGACTCGGACGATGATGACAAAGACGTTGACGACGATGCGGCGCCTGTCGTCTTGCCGTGTGAGCCGCCAGACGAGGACGTTTGAGTGACGACGGCGAGCGATTGTCTGCGGCGTGTTGCAAGTGCTTGGCGACTCTGTACGATTCTAGTCTGGTGCCGTTGATCAAGTCGCTCTGTGTGCCATGCTGTGGGCTCCAGTGAAGACGGACTTTGAAACTGACGGCGACGAGTATCCAGGGCTGGCAACAGTCAAAGGCGATCCAATCGCGCTAGTCGCCACCAAGTACAGGTCAGCGATCGACCTGATATTTCACAACTGACCGCGGTCGATGAGGAACCAAATCAGGAATGAGGCAAACAGATACGACAGGAAGCAGCGGTATGCGTGTTAACTTGCGATCGTCGCTGCGCAGCAACGTCGACACAGCAACACACTAAAACAGTCCAAGAATTTATAGCGCGTATACGCCTAGCAGTTTGTTGCGTGAAGTATTATTATCTTCTTTTTATATTCTGTGAGTGCAATTGACAAATTGTTTTGTAGCGCAATATTTTTTCAAATATCAACTTTTTGGTCTTGAACATAAACGATTTGAATATACAGTCGCTATTCTCATTTGTCAACACCTTGCACAAAAACCAACAGCATCAATTTTGAAGAGTCTGGAGTTGGATATGAGTATACACTATAAGAGGTACTATTGTGCCAGCTGATCAACAGACAGCGGCCCAAGACGCAAGCGCTCGACTCTAGACACTAGCTCGTAGATGTCCATCGCTAAGATGCCAGTATGGCGCCAGCAGTTCGAGACTGTGGTCGAACTGACCTTGTCCCAAGCGTGTTGCGCCCATCGCATCGCTTCCAACACACTCACGCTGTACAGTCGATCGACGTCAATACTGCCCTTCTCTTCATACTCACCACTGTCCAGCATGTGGTCCGGCTCATCAACGACGTGTGCGTTTCGCAGCTTGTTCACTTGGCTCTTGAACGCTCGGATGATCCCGCGTCCTGCGGCTGCAGGTGGGCTGTGGTGTTTGGTGATAGGAAGTGGACAGTGACGTGTGAGAGGTCGGTCTCGACGCGATGAGCCGATGCATTGTCGAGGAGCAGCAACACGCGCTGACCTTCCTCTCGCATTTGCGCGTCGAAGCGCTCGAGCCATGCGCCAAAGAGCTTGGCTGTCATCCACCCTTTGGGTGCACTGGTGTAGTCCACACCAAGCTCCTCTGTGGTTCTGGAGCCAAAACAACGCGGGCGGCGCACGGTGCCAAGAAACAGAAGAGGGAGCTTGGTCGTGCCGTCCGCGTTCGACGCGATCGCGACTGTCAGTCGCTTCTTCTGCTTTTTTCGCCCTGCAGTGCTGCTCTTGGAGATGGTAGTTGTGGCCGCCATACATTAGAAGAACGCTGACTCGTCGAGGTTGAAGACGTCACTTGGCTTGTATTGACCTGTTAAAGCCTGTAACTGCGCTCTTCCTTCATCGACGACCTTCTCTTGAGCGGACGCTGCTTCACCGTGAACTCGTTGTGCCTTCAGGCCAT
This sequence comes from Globisporangium parvum, assembly GCA_023333885.1. NCBI lineage: Eukaryota > Oomycota > Peronosporomycetes > Pythiales > Pythiaceae > Globisporangium > Globisporangium parvum. The sequence continues at coordinate 3,352 of JAASFT010000964.1, forward strand.
GCCGCTTCATTAGCGTCTGAGCCCAGCCATTGCTGAACACCATTCGCTGCAGCTTGGTGTTGCTGGCAGCAGGCGATGAGTGGACCATTGCGGCGCGCAGCTTCTCAGCCTTCGCGCGGAGCGTTGCCAGGGTCACGACAGACAACTGCAGAGCCTCGCAAGTCTCAACCCACTCCACATCCGCTTGCTCTAGCGCAGGCGATGCGACCGCCTGCACAGTCTTGCGCGATGGGCGTGCGAAAGCGACGTCCGCCGGTACTGGTGACTTGAGCAGCTTGCTGATCGTAGAGCGAGACGGATGCGTCGCGAGCTCAAACTCACTCGCAGCCCACGCGCACAGGTCGCGCAGTGAGAGGTCTGGGTGCTGCTCGTGGTGTTGGCAGATGCGCAGTTTCTGCAGCGATGTCATGCGCGTGCGTGTCGAGTTGATATTTTCGCGATTAATCCAGCACGTAGTGATTGAGACAAAATAGTACTTCCTCTGTGTCACGAAATGATGTAGATCTAAATTTTATGTGGTACACATACGTACTCCTTTTGCTACGATTGGCTGTAATGGCTCATGCGCAAAACTGAGGAGTCACAGAGCAAATCGGAGCAAACAGCAGCACCATGGCGCGAACGACAGGAAGCACCAACTTGAGCCACACCGACCGCGTACTCGTCATCGCGTTTCTTGAAGTTCGTTTGAAACAAGACGGCGTGCTTGCTCATGGTGCGTACGCTGCAGCGAGCAAGCACTTTGGACGCCACGCGAACACGGTCAAGAAGAATTGGCAGCGCCGTGACGACATCTCCAGCAAGCGCACCAACTGCGGCCCGTCTCGCTCAATCGACGCAGACGAGCTCATGGCAAAGATTGAAGCCGTTCCAGCGAGACAGCGGTCGACCGTGCGATCCACAGCAGCGGCAGTGGGTGTGCCATATTCAACGCCGTAGCGATACATCGGTCCTGGCCAGCTTCTGCGCGTTGCGAATGCGAGCATCAAGCTAGCACTCACTCCAGATCATCGCCTCGAACACCTGCACTTCGCACTGGCGTTTGTAGAGCAGAAGACAGGTTGGTCCACCGCCACGTCGTGTCTGTTTTGCATCTCTCCAGCGTATTTAACACAGCCACAAGTCTCCATCCACACTGCTTTAGGTCAATAAATGACGTCGTTCATGTGGACACGAAGTGGTTCTTCGTTCATCGAGTCTCGAGTCGCTTCATCCTCACTGACACCGAGACCACCACACATGCTATGCGCGAGCAAACGTCACATCGCGAAGGTCATGTTCCTGGCTGCTGTGGCTCGCCCTCAGTACGACTACGAGCAACAGACGGGGTTCGACAGCAAGCTGGGCATCTTCCCAATCGTCGAGGAGAATGTGGCGCAGCGCGCGACGAAGATCCAGACGCGCGGAGAGATGATCATCGCGCCGCGCAACGTGACGCGCGCCGTTTACCACGAGCTCCTCACGAAAAAGGTCCTACCAGCCATCAAGGCGCGAATGCCAGGAGCGCGCGATCGCACCATTTGGCTACAACACGACAACGCATCTCCTTACGCATCTGCAGAAGAAGCAGTCGGAGCCGCGCTAGGGATGTCTGTGCAAGTGCTTTGCCAGCCACCAAAGTCACCCGACTTCAACGTGCTCGACCTCGAATTCTTCAACTCAATCCAAAGCGTGCAGTACAAGAAGCAAGCGTACGACGTTAGCGAGCTGATCGACGCTGTCTGCGAAGCGTATGAGGAGCTCCCAGTCCGCACACAAGAGAAGTGTTTCCTGACGCTTCAGGCTGTCATGGAGCAAGCAATGCTGGTGCGCGGTGGCAACGACTACGATCTCCCTCGTGTCTGCAGTCGACACTTTCCAGACGGTGTGCTCCCTCTTTCGTTGCCATGCTCTGATAACGCCTATTCGTCAGCAGTCTCAGCTCTATCTGGTAAAAATTTGAATAGAACCTAATTTTTGCAATACAAATCTGACATACATTCAGCTTCTTCGCTGTGATTGGTCAAATATCACTTTCCAATTTCTGATAGAGAGGAAAAAACCCCTCTCTGTCAAAATTTACAGCGACTGCTCCAAAGCAATTTAGGCAATGCTTCTATATCAACAAGAAAGCGAAGGATTTCCTCTACATTGTCGTGCAAGCCCTGTATTTTTATGCAAATTTGTGCCGTCACAGGGCTCAATCTTTGGCAAAGATTGCAGAGCACATAATTGCTCGCAAATCATATATCTCTTTATGAGACAACAACTGTGATTTGAACTCCACAAAAATCATGTGAGTCATACAGAATATTAGCGTTGTTTTCGTGAAATCCGTGTCCAAATCGACGAAGACGCTTGTCCATGACAGGCGATTTCTCAAATTTGACTATATTTCGTGACACAGAGGAAATACACTTGCTAAATTCTTCCTCACATATAACAACACACTATGATTGCAGAGTAAGTGGTAAAGGGGATCACATATATTTGATTGCACGGCTACAACGACATGCTCGCTGTGCTCTTATAGCAATGTATGGCGAAAGCAGCTACGTGGTAATGAAATATGTGCGAGAGCCATAGCGCAGATCAGCACGTGCATGGCTCCAACAGAAGCGCCAACAAGACCAAGCCATGCGTGTGCAGTTCGAGCCGATACGATATGTAAATACAATGAATTGCTCTCTTAGTCGCTGATCAGCTCGTTATCTGCTTCGTCGTCGCTATCTTAAAGTGTTGGTCGCTGAGGATGCAAAACGATCGCGGATGCTGGATGGTTCAGGTCCATAATATCAGGTAGCGCAGGCGCTATGGAGATTGAAATTGGCAATGTGCCGAACCAGACCAGTCGATACACCCTAGCCTGCGTGGGTGATTCCATGATCTGCTGCATAGACAGAGAATAGGAGCGGACGGGAAGAACACCCGAACTGCGTTCATGTAGACAAAATTGCGATCGGTGACAATGACTTGAGAAAGACGGATTCTGTCGCGCACTTGCAGCTCGTGTATATCTCGAAAGGTCCATTCGTAGATCGACTGAGTATCTTCTGCAGCTTGCGTAAAGCTCGAAAGGCCCATTCGTAGATCGGCTGGGTTTCTTCTGGAAGCTGGCACTGCTCAAATGGGTCGACAGCGTTGTACGCAGTCTCCAGGACGACAACGTCGTACGCAATCTCCAGGACGATGTTAACTGCGGTGTGCGGTGATTGATTGTCTTGTACGTGCAGTCGGCGACTAGCACGTCTGACCAATCGCGGAACGGAGCGAACGGCCGCGGACACACTCATAACAAGTGCCACAGCCGATTGAACTCATTGTGGTCAAAATTGAAGAGCGTTGCTGGCCGAGGAGAATAAGAAGCGTTTTCATATGGGTCTGGAATGCCAAAGTCCGACTCACACTCTTCGAGTTAGAAATGCCCTTTGGTAGTACAGAAGAACCGGGGTACGTCTGGAGAAGAGACATGTGAACTGGAGCAGTTGCGACTCCTGATGCTGTTTGGGCATGTTTGAACGCTGCGCCGTCGGCAGCTCGAACGACGCGTCATACGGAGCAGCACGTGGTGGTGAGCGATGTTCACGCGTACGCCCACTAACGGCGGGTGGTTGTGAAGGGTACAGCCATAATAAGTGTGCACAATCACCCAGACTCCTTGTCGAGAGCATGTCTTGACGCATTGGGCATCCGCTCTTCTTCGAGCCTCGCGTCGGCCGAGTGCGATCCATTGTTGAATACTAACGGAGTTATGGTATACCGGACCTGGCGCACACGAAGAAGCGACCGATCAACTCGCCGGCTGCGTTCATGCGATCGCCCTGCGACGCGTTAAAGCCATGACTCAAATCTACGGGTGGGTCACATATTTTGTTGCTTGAGCAGCCGTGAGAAAGAAGATTTATCTTGGATAACATCTTCTCGTTGGGACTGGATCACTTGGTGAATGAAGTCAAGCAACTGGTCGCCGACTGCTCACACTGTGAGATCCAGCGAGCCACGCGCGGTCGCGTTGGAGAAGCGCCCAGGGATGGAGCCATGCGCATGACTGCGCAAGCGTCCCTTGGAAGGATCTCGAGTGTGTGCATCCTGCCTACGTGATGTCTGTGCGCTTGTATGAATACATACATGGGTGGCTGGCAGAGCAGGTGAGCGCGGTGCTCATAATCTGCGAACACTTGGTGCTCGCTCACTTCCGTTCCGGAGCAGTCCAGAGCACAAGAGCGCCACCACTCTGCCAGTTTCCCGGGTGCCGTTCTGGCCCCGAACGCCTTGTTCCTCTACCTCTGCTACTGTGCAGTCCTGCACTAAGGCATAGGATCGGAAACACACCAATATGATGTGTAGTACCTGTCATATATCTCAATTGTATGTTCTCGGTATTTACGTACACATAATACGGTTTTTTTTGTTACCCACATTTTTTTGCAAATGCTGATTTGCGAGTTTGCGAGTTCTCAAGACTAAAGACCGTATATAAGTATCATGTGGGGTAGTAAACTACTGACCACTTTTGAATTTTCGATCGTTCCTTATTTGGATTGTTTTTCAATGTACGTTTCGAAGTAAGTGATGTTGATTATGGTCCTCTTACAAAAACGAAGTACTTCTGGCACATATTTCAAAATGGGGCAGAAAACTGTCATTATCCAAGTATTAGTTGACCGAAGTTCGGTTTTACTCGATTGTATCACTATCAAAATTGCAGTTGATGTCGGTTTGAATAGTGAGTGCAAGATATTTGGTGTCCCTTGACTATCGCACTATCTCGAAGAATGTAGATCCGTTTAGGTCCATTTAGTTTAAGCAATTAGTTCGATGCCGTTTCTCGAGACGATCATACTGATTTCAAGTGTTTTGCAACCCAGAATGATAGCCAGCGTTCAAATAGCACTTTCGAGCCAATCTCCTGGCTATCGTTTTGGGTTGCGGTTCCAATATTGAAACCAAGTCAAGTGATTATTGTGAAGCAAGGAGGCGAGTGTCGTCGAGACGATCGTTGAGGTACATGGAGATGGCGTGGCAAGTCGAGCCTGCGCATCCGCAGCAGCAGCTCCTAACAGCCGCCGAGATGCTTGTGCCGTCCGTGGTCACGAGCGCCGTGCTCTTTCTCGCAGTCGGCTGTCACGCGCCGCACTTTGCCGACACGCCGGTCGTGAACCTCGCGTTCTTTGCGCTTCTCCCGACGCTGCTCTCAGTTGCGTGCGTGCAAGACCAGGTGCTGCTCGAGCCTTTCAAGCGCGCGTTCATGGCGGTGTTTCGCTGCGGCGACCCGCTTGATGACGGCGCCGAGGCATCTGCGATCACAAAAGCAATCGCGAGTGCGCGGCTCGAGCTCACGAAAGCGCTCACGGATCGCTGGCAAGTACGCAAAAGCCTCGCAGCGACAGCGTCGTCGCCAGCGCTCGCTGCGCTGCACCACGCGACGCAGCGGACGCCACGCTTACGGCGGCGCCGGGACGTTGCGAGCTCGAGCAACGCGTCCTCGTCGTCCGAGCTCCTGTCTGCGAGCACGAGCGGCAAGTCGCTGTACGAGCAAGTGAAGGAGAACCTCACGGACCACGCGTTCGCGACAGCGCGCGACGCGCCGATCTACTTCATGGACCCGACGACTGGGCTCTTCCTCAAAGTCAACGCGCAGCACAAGCTCGTGTTCACGCGCGAGCCCGATGCGTCGTGTCTCTTCCACGTCACACAGGGCAAGACGCACCACTGGGGCCTCCTCTCGGCGATCTACCAGCGGTACGTCGGCCAGAACTTTGTCGGCCGCGTCGTCGTGAGCTCCAAGAAGCTCCAGGGCTGGGAGTCGTTCCGCGTCCTCGAGCGACCGAGCGCGAGCGACGACAGCCCTCCTCCAATCGGAACGAGTAGTCCGAGTCCCAGTGGCGCGAGCGCCAAGACGATCTACTTCATCCTCTGCTCCTCGCGCTTTGGCAAAGGCATGTGGCTCGCCAAGAACCAGCAGTCAGCGCTGTCTGCAAGCGCTGGACCGCCGCGTCCGAGCGTGCGCAGTCGCACCAGTGCGCCAGACGCTGCCACAGCGCGCGACAACATCTACTTGTCCAAGCACTTTGCGCACGCGCTGGCGCTCACGTACGCGTCGGACTTGTCGGCGCTCGAGTACCTCGCAAGCGACGCGCGTCCAGTTCGTCGCAACAGTAGCAGTCCTGCAGTGCCGCAGACGTCGCTCGCTGCGCCTCTGCCGGTCGTGATGCAGACTGCGTACATGCCGCCGGTCCTCGCAGTCGTCGCCAAGCGGTCGTCCGTCATGCTGCCGTGGCTCGCAGACGGAGGCTCGAGTGCGTCCACATCGTTGGCGTCGTCGTCGTCGCTCTCGTCGCTCGCGTCGTCAGCCGCGAAGCGATTCCTCGAACTCACAGACAAGCGCATGACCGAAGTGGTGTCGACGACTGTCACGCGCCGTACGGTGCACGACGCGCTCGAAGTCCTCGGTTTGAGCGATGCAGCTCGTGCGCAAGCAGCACAGGCAGCGTCATCGCCGAGTAGCATGGCAAGTGCGAGCGACTGGCACGTACATCCGCACTTTGGGTTTGTGCGCAAGCTCAGCTACCGCCCTGAAGGCGCTGAGGCTGCTGCTGCTGCTCCAATCGACCGCGACAGAGTTGCATCGCCACTGCCGTCCGCTGTCCGGACGATTGCGATCGACCAGTACCACTCGTGCGTCGTGAGCGACAAGATGATGGACACAGCGACGGTCCGAGTGAAACTCTACTCGCTCAGCACGCCGCGGAGCAACGGCTTCTCGGCCGAAGTGGTGTTTGAGCTCCAGGACCTCGCTGACACAACAACAGGCGGGCCGTCGCCAGTGAACCTCCCAGTGCTGCAGCTCCGGTGCGCCACGGGCGTCGTCTTTGCGCGTCCGACCGAGTACGCGGCGCTCATTACAAAAGGCGTCGTCCAGGGCGTCCAGCGCACGTGCGACTTGGTCGTGGAGACGCTCCGCGATAGCCGCGTCGGCCGCAGTGGCGAGAGCGCTGCTGCTGTAGCTGTGCCAACACTGGCGACATCAGTGCCACCACACATGCTCGCGATGGACGTGATTCGCGGCGTGCTCGCAGCGTTCGACGACACCTCGAGTCTCCACGACCGCTTCCCGTCGTTGCCGACGCAGCTGCCATGGCACGCATACGACGACTCCCTCGCGCTCCCAGTCGCGGAGACTGCGCCATCGACGGTCGTGGCGCCGACTGCAGTGCCGTTCTTTGAGACTGCGCCGCAGGCGTTCACGCTCGCGTTGGACGAGCGCCTCGGTAGCAAAGTCACGCCGGCGCTGTTCTTCCACAGTCTCCTCGCAGACGCCTGCGCGTTCGTCTACAGCTCACGCCAGGTGCAGAGTCGGAACGTCGACGTCGACATTGGTGCGTGGGTGCCGTACACTGGACCAGCAAGCACCAGTCGCCGCGACGCGCAGGCGTGGGTGCGGCTCCAATCGTTCGCAATGCCGCTCGACAACGGCGATAGTGGAGCGATCGCACATGTCCAGGACTTCCAGTACTATGCGTTTGTCGAGGACGAGCAAACTGGCAAGAGCCGCCTTGAGTTTGGCTCGAAGCTCAAGGTCAAGGAGCTCCCTGGCGGCGAGCACTACTCGGTACGCATTCGCACTGCCTACTGTCTA
>JAASFT010000965.1:0-10962 GCA_023333885.1 Globisporangium parvum
AGTGCGAGGCGCGCAAACGTCGACAGACTCACTTGCAGCGCCATTGACGTGAGCGACTGCAGCTCTGCGCGCAGGTCGACAGGAGGCTCGAGTGGCGCGGCGCATGGCTCGGGCTTGAGCAGCGGCGCCTTCTCGAGCGAGAGCAGCGAGGTAGATGCTGATTTTCATTCCCATCGCATAGCGGACGCGAGCGTCTTTGCTTCTGCTCCACGCCGCACACTCCACGCAAGGTTCAACGCAAGACAAGGCAAGGCGTGACAGCCAGGCCAGGCAACGCGCACGACACGGTCTTGCTATCCTCCAGCGCACATGCCACGTCATCAACCATGCCCTCGCTTGCCTGTCTTCGTCATGTGTGCCTCGCGCTCTCGCACGACCTGCGAGCTAGCTAGTCTGCGCGATGGTTACTGGGATTGCTTGAGATGCCGGGGCGGCTGCTTGAGTAGCACGTGCTCACTCGCTCATCGCTGCTTGGTGTCAAAGCGGCTGAGGCAGATCGCAAACGCCTGGAGCATCGAGAGCGGGTACTGGAAGTCCATGTTGAAGCAGTCCTTCCCGACCTTGCCGAGCTGCAGCAGCACGTGCTCTTGCGGCAGCGAGACCGTGCCTTGGTCTTCGTAGACGTACTCGGGGTGGAGCTTCCGGTACTTGTCGCGCATGAGCTCGTTCGACGGCTCCGAGTGCACGAGCTGGAAGTTCTTGACCGAGACGCACGTCGCGCGGCTCCGAAAGTCCACGATGCACGACGACAGTGGGTCGTACTTGGTCTCGCGCTTGTGTAGAAACACAAAGTTGGACGTGTCCAGTACGTTCTGTCCGCCCTGGTTCGCACCAGCGAGTGAGGATGTGCGTGAGGACGTGAGAAGCCACGCGATCAGCCAGTCGCGCTCTTGCGTCCTCTCACACAGTCATACACACAGAGACTCCACGGAGACATCAAGGAGCAAGCACGCACTGCTGTAGTGATCGCGCGCACGTGCTCCTCCATCATCTGGTCGCGCGAGATCGGTCGCCAGTCGAGGTACGCCGAGCCATTCTCAACGATCGACGGGATCGCGACCTCCATCTTGCGTGCGTACGGCTGTGTGACAAGAGAGAGTGAGAGAGAGCGAGGCGTTGTCGAGAGTGAGCGAGCCGTTTGCTTTGGCTATCGACACACGAGCAACGCGCGCGCACGAGAGCTCTGAGCACGCACCTTCTTCGAGTTGTGATACCGAACGACAGCGAGCTCAGCGCGGATGCTCTTGCGCAGCTCGTCGTCCACTTCGCAGTCCGAGTCGAGGTCTTCCGGGTTGTCGCCCTGGTCGTACAGACAGTACTCGAGCATGCTCGTGGACGACCGGAGCTTCCCAATGTACTGGTGGCTCCGCATCATGCGCGACAGGAAGAGGTCGTCTCTGTGGGGCACAGCGCAGGCAGGCAGCGATCGTATCAGACCATCACGGGTGCTTGCGTCCGTGGCATCATCGAGACAGTCACAGCTTGCGCCGGCGCACACGTACTTGTTCATCGAGATGACGTAGTGCGACGTGATGCGACTCGTGGCTTTCTTGCGCGCGTACATCACTGGTCGACCGCTCGAGCTATTCACTTCAAGGAGGAGCGTGTAGATCGGCGAGAGCTTGTTCGGTCCGCTGTCGTTGCGCTTAATGAAGCACTTCATGATGTGGCCGCGGCCGCACTCGAGCGGTCGCTTGGCAAAGTCGAGCAAGTGGTCTGGCACGTACGGCACGCTCTTGGGATTGAAGAACTGCAAAGACAACGAGAGGGAGGCGATCAGACACGCCATACGGCAGAGAGGCGCTCGCTCGCTCGTACCTGCGCCATGATCTTCTTGGGCTCGTCCTCGAGCTTGGCTCGACGCTTCTCTTTGCGCTTCTCGCGCGATCGCTCGCGACTCGCAGTGTCCTTCGCGTCGTCGTCTGCACTCTCTCGTCGCGCATTGTGATGCTGCTGCTGAGACGCCGGCGACGAGCCTGCTTCGCATGCGCTGTCCTCGAGTCTCGGTGACGCGCGCTTGAGTTTGCGCAGTTCGTCGTAGATGTCTTCGTGGCTGTTCTCGCGCCGCGTCGTTGCTGCCAAGAGCGCATCGTCGTCGTCGTCGTGACTGTGCTCAGCGCGTGCTTTGTCATCGGCAGCGTTGTTGTTCCCGTGGTCCTTCGCGTCGCTGTGTGCAGCAGCAGCGCTGGCTGTAGCGCTGCGGTGTGTGCCGCTGCTGCTACCACCAGTCTTTGGCGCTGCGTGCTTGTTCTCGATCTCAATGATCGGGTCGTCGTCGTCGACCTCCACGCGCTTCGCCTCGGTCTTTGGCACGAGCTTGGGCTCAGGCTTGGCGTCTTCGAGGAACGGGATCTCTTCGACATCGTCGAGCGAGTCGTCGAAGTGGTGCTGCAAGTGCGCTGCAGGTCCGGTTGCCTTGCTGGCTTTTGCATCCTCACTGTTACCTCCTCCTGTCTGCTTGCTCTCGCTCTCACTCTCGACCTTCTTCATCTCGTGCTTCTTCACAGTGATGACCTCCTCTTCTGGCACATTCGGCCGCAACGAGCCGCTGAATGGCACCGCACGACCGACTTTCGTGCCTGGCACTGCAGCCGCTCCAGTGTCACTGCTACCAGTGGCACCACCAGCAAACGCTGCTGACTTGGCGAGGTGTTCGTCAATGTTGCGGCTGTGCAGCGACAGTGACGCCGTCGTGTCGTTCAGGACGTCCATCGTGCTCTTCTTCACGATCGCAGGCTTGAACGACGCTGCGAGTGCCGGGTCAAGCGGTGCAGACATGGTCGTCTGCGGCCGCGGCTGCTGCGATGCTGGTGCTGTTGACGATGCCGGCGGTGAGCTCTTTGGCGGCACTTGCCGTGGCGCTTTCATTGCGAGCGGCATATTCGCGTCGCCCACAGGAGCAGCCGCAGGAAGCGATGGCGTCACGATCGGTGATGCGTCGCCTAGGATGTCAATCGGTGCAGCAGCCTTTGCGCCGCTGCCACCTGGAGTCGACGGACGTGGCGTCGTCATCTTCGCCTCGCCCGGGATCATCGACGGTGGTGTACGCTTAACCTCTGGCTTCTCTTTCGGCACTGCTGGTGCTGCGGCTGCTGACTGAGGTGGCGCGCTGACCCGCTTCGCATCAGCTGCTTTGTCGCCCTCTGAAGCCTCGCTAGCCGCTGGTGTTGCTGCTTTCGCTTCCGCTCGTGGTGATGGCGCAGAGCTTGGTGGTGCTCCCATTGTCCGTGGCGGTGGCTTCGTGCTCGGTGGCGCGCCAACTGGTTTCGCGAGTGCAGCGCCGCCAGGAGGTGGACCAGCGGACGGTGGTCGTGCTGCGCCGCGGATCTTCGCGACTGATGCACTTGGTGCAGCGCCGGTCGGCGGCGGTCCGTTTGGTGGCGGCAATCCCGTCGATTTGGCTCGGAACGCTGCTGCCGCCGACGTGGAGCCGCCTTGCGGTGGCGGGTTGGACGGCGGCGGCAGCGCTTTCTTCTTCTTCGCGCCAGTGTCGCCATCCTAGCGACAAGCGCGTGGTTGCGTGCGTGAGGCGATCCGATGCGTTTGGAGTGCGCGCCATGAGCGGCGGTGTTGAACGAGTGCAGAGGCACAGTGGCGCGCACCTTCTCGTCAGCTGCACCACTTGGCGGCGGACTCGTCTTTGGCGGCGCTTTCATGCGCGGCGTGCTGCAGCGTAGACCGTCGTGAGTTCACCTGCTGCTCGTCAGATCATCGCCACGCAAGGCACAGACAGCTGCACGCACCTAGTGGCGCCGTCGGCAGCAGCCGCCGCGGTCGCCTTCGCATCGTCGGCCATCGCTCTTGCGCTTGCTCTCGCCCGTCGTCGTCGGTGCTCCGTGCTCGAGTGTCTTGTGAGTGAGGGAGCCGACGGGCTCCTTAGTAACGACTGCTCGGAGGAAACGGACTGACGCCAAGCACACCTCGCACTCGAGAGCCCTCGAGCCAAGCTCTCGTCACAGCTTCGCTGCAGCCGAAGATCCGCTCAACCGGCACGCGAGAGACCGCTCTCGAGCCAAACACATGCGCATCGTCGAGTCTATTCCATCGCATACAACGTCGCTACTTGGCTTCCGGACACCCGGCGCCTGGCGTCCGCGTCGTGATGTCGCGCACGAGCGCGTCCGAGAGCGCCCGGCCCTCCATGAACGCCTTCATGTGCAGAATCGGCTGCACGCCAATGTCCGAGATCGACTTGCCAGCGATCAGTTCGCTGTACTTTTGCGGGTAAAAGTTCGCGAGCGGGTCGACGTCCTGTGCGCGCGGCGCGACGCCTTCGACGACGCGGAAGAGCGCGTCAATGTCGTTCATCTTCATGAACGGGCACGTCGCGCAGCCGCCGGCAGTCGAGCAGCCTTCACCGCCAGCGACGCCCGGCACGAGCTCGTCGCCTTCGGTGGCGACTGCGTCGGCTGAGACGGGGAAGATGATCTCGACGAGCGGCTTCTTGCCGCCCGGTGTGGGCGACCGGAGCGTCTCCTGCACGCCGCGGACGATCGCAGTGACCATCCCGACTTCCGTCCCGAGCACGAAGCTCAGCTTCTCGTCCGAGCCGCGCGCCACGGCGTCGCGCGTCTTGTCTTTGATAAAGTTCAGGATGTTGGACGTCGAGCCCACGACGCCGCGGTCCTGGTTCTGCGCCTCCATCGCGAGCGTGAACATCTCGCCGGGGACTTCAAAGTGCGCCGTGTGGAACGCGTCGGCGTACTCGTCGCGCACGCGCTTCGTCACTTTGTCGCCAAACATGTGGTGCACGACGCAGTTGCCCTCCTTGAAGTACTCGAAGCGCGTGAGCAGCGCCGCGATCGTCTCGCGGTTGTGCTGCGGGTGGATCTCGCGGATCTTCGCGTCCGGGAGCTGCCCGATCTCGCGGAACATCTGCTCGAGGTTCTCGCCCATGTACGTGTCCGGTCCGTACCAGATCGTGATGTCCGGCACTTGCGCAAACGCCTGGAGCACGGTCTGCACGACGTTCGACGACGTGCACGTGATCGTTGGCACGAGGTCGTGCGCAAACGCTTTGCTCCGCAGCGACGTGTTGATGTAGACGATGTGGAGGCTGTTCGGCGTCTTCGCGGCCTTCTGGAGGTACGCAATGTACGCCTGGCGTTCCGCAGACTCGGCGAGACTGCAGCCGATCTTCTGCTCCGCGAGACGGTACACAGGGATGTGCTCAAAGCCGTTCGAGTCCAAGTTTGCGCGCACGCTCTCGGACATGAAGTCCACGCCGAGCACAGCGACCGACTCGATGCCTTTCTTCGCCATCTTGGCAGCCGCTTCGCCCATGGCGAGCGAGTCGGCAATGAACGTGTGCTCCCACGACAGCGACGACAGCACGCCCTACGGTGTGTCAATAGACAGCCACACGTGCCTGTGGGTCAGTGCCACTGCACGACACGCGAACATAGAGATGACAGGGAGAGCAAAGGACGCACCTGGAGCTCTGGGTCCATGTAAAAGTGCGCGACGATGCCCATTTTCTTCTCATGCAGGAGCGCGTCGAGCTCTTTCACGACCTGCATGTCGGGCTTGAGGTAGTTTGCCTGCGCTTCAGCGAATGAGCCTTGCGCCGAGACGTCGTTCTCCGAGATCTGATCGCGCGCACACACCCCCACACCCACACGCACACACAAACGCAGTCAGAAATGCGCGCTAGGCATCATCACATGCAAGTAACCCACGGGGCCCTGAGGCCGTGGTGCTCGCGTCGCACCAAGAGGGACGGGAAGGGTTTGTCCCAGGACGCGGCGAGCGAGGCTGGGGCGGCAGCGGTCGAGCGCATCCGCGACGCAGTGGCTGCGAGCGAGCGCGGCGCAGGCAGGCGGCGAGTGAGACGAAGAGCAGCGCGCATCGTCGTGTCTGGCGTGTGGTCTTGCGGCGGAAGCGAAGGCGGAGGAGGAGGACGCGGGGAGCTCTTGCGCGCGAGGTGGCGGATTCGGGAGTGACCACCCGAATGGCAACAATGGCTAGATGACGCGAACAACAGCTCGACAGTACCGTGATGTTCACGGCAATACAAATTTCAAGACGATTTGTATCTGCTAGTGCTCCATAACGCTTGACTACCGCTCCATAACACACATCCTGCGAGAATCAGTACTCAAATCAAATCACTTATCGGCCTCTTCATCTCGAGGCCAACCTATGTATAACACATGTAGACCGAATATCCATCGTAAAGAGAGACGCAAATCGTCTTGAGTTTTGTATTCTCTTGAATATCACGGTATTGCGCCTCCAATTTCAACCTATCGGGCAAAATAGCAGCGTGTGAGAGAGAGAGCGAGCGAGAGGTATATTGCCAAAACACGGTGCATTCATTTTGCTTGAGTTGATTTTGTAACGTTTCTGATCCAAAAAGAGGGAGAGTTGGAAGGAAGTGCACCGTGTATTCGAATAAGTGCGATAACTTCACATTTCCAGTTGCGATCAGGGTCTGCGCGACGTGACGACAGCGCTGGCCTCGTCAAAATGGGTCGAAAACTATACAGTTGATCGCGTTACCCGACGAATTGTCCGATTTTTGTCGCAGTCTGGACAAGCGTCCTTCCAAACCAGCATGTTGCACTTGCTCGCGGTCTGCTGTTGCACTTAGCAACACCAACAGCTGCATGCGGTGTCGACCAAACGCGAGGCAAACGACACGAGCGACGCTCCATCACCAGAGCAAACAAGCAACCTGCTGCCGCTCAACGCGCTAGCTACTGCTTGTCTGAACTAGTCTCTCAGCCTCCTTCGCTCTTCGCTCACTCGCGTCCTAGAGCCACTTCTTGTAGAAGCGGAAGAACACGATCGTGAGCACGGCGATCGCAACGACGACGATCCACCAGTAGTAGTACCCGTTGTGGTCGCGGAGCTCCGGCATGTTTTCAAAGTTCATGCCGTAGAGCCCGGTGAGGAACTGCGCCGGGAGGAAGATCGCAGCGACGAGCGCGAGGATGTAGCTCACGTCGCTCTGCATCGCCGCGCGGATGTTGTGGAGCTCTTCGATCAGGCTCTTGCACGTGTCGAGGTGCTTCTCGCAGTCCTCTTCGACGATCGTGATGTGATCCTGCACGTCGCGAAAGTACCGCAGGATCTCGCCAGCGAAGTCGTTCGACTCGGACAGCTGCACGATCGCTTCGTGCAGCGGTTTGCAGAGGTGCTTGAGCCCTTTGAGCTGCTTCGACGTGTTCTGGAGCCGATTCACGTTGAAGCCGCGCGGGTCGAGGTGCAAGAGGCGATCGAGCATCACGAGTTTCGCGCCAAACGTGTGCGCGATCGGCGTGAGCTCGTCAACGCACGCATCGACGATCGTGTAGACGAGGAACGGCGTGCTGTGCTGCCGAATGCGCGAGTACGACGTGTCCAAGCGCGCTTTCACGACGCCCCAGAGCGTACTCGGCGACTCCTGAACGCTAATGAGCACGTCTTTGAGCATGTACACGCTCAGCTGCTCCGGGTTTGTCATCACACGCCCGAGCTGGAGCTCGCGCAAGCGCTCCTCGAGCTCGCGCTTGTCCATCTTGTCAAACTGCGACGGCATGTCGTCTTTTGTGTACATCGACGCGCGGTACATGCGCTGGTACGTCTTGAGCTTCGCGAGGTCCACGGCGTGGACAGTCTGGAGAATGAGCGACGAGTGCTCTTCGTACTTTTCGTACTTGGGGCGCTCGCGGTCGATGTCCAGGGCGTCTTCGACGGCGAGTGGGTGGAGACAATAGCGCACCGAGAGACGCCGGATCGTGAGCGCGTCACTGCCTTCGACACTGATCCAGCGCACAGCAGCCCAAGCCGGCTTCTTCGAGTAGATGAACTTCTCGACGTGCTCGATCGGGTACACGCTCCGGATCCGGTCTGGCGAGTACTCGATCGACCCGAGCGTTGACGGCTGGACGGCGTGGTCCAAGCCCATTTCGCGCACAAAGCTCGAGCTGAAGAGCTGCGCGAGCTTGATCTCCTGGATCGCGTGCTGGAACTCGTCGTACGAGATGCCGCCGCTGTGGTCTTCGTCCACTTTCTCAATGAACGTCTCGAACTCGGCGTCGTCGGCGCACACGATGCCCATGGCCTCCATGCCGCGGCGAAAGCCGTCGTACGTGACCATGCCGTCCTCTGTCAGGTGGATACACAACGTCGATGTCGAGTGCGTTAGAGAGACTGCGTCAGCACGAGGAAGGCCCAGACGAGCGACAACGCTGCGGCTCTCGACACGCACCATCGGGGTGGAAGAGCGAGAAGAGCTTTGTGAGCTTCGAGCGCGTGAGGTCGTAGTACGGATCCATGAGCGACAGGTGGTCCGTCTCGTCTGGATTCGCCATTGCGTCGGACCAGTCGACCGAGTTCGAGTGGCGCGAGATCGGCTCGATCGACGCGATTGACACGAACTGCCGCAGGTCTTTGCCGTGCAGGTTCTCAGATGGATGCGTGCTCAGCCGTGGTGCTGCGTGCGGACTCGGCGGGACAGCTGGATGGTGCCCGTCGTGCATGTCAATGCGGTGCTGCGACGCTGCTGCGCCAGCGCCTGCTGCAGACATCCGCACGCTCTCGCGACGCATGGCCGCGAGGTTTGAGATCTGCTGTTGCGAGCGCACCTCGACGCGACTCTGCTCATCGACTGCCCAGTCATCCGATGACGTAGTCTGCAAGTGCTTTGTCAGCGATGGCGCTGCGCTCGCTGCGAGCTGCACACGCACTTCTGCTGTCTCGACTGCTGCCACGCAGTCAGCAGCAGCAGATGTGACTGCTGCTGCAACTACGACTCCAGTCGCAGCAGGCGTGCCAGGCGGCGTCACATCGACAAAGCTCGATCGCGCCGCAAGATCAGGTCGTGATGTAGCTCGACGAGGACGATCAGCTGACGCTCCTGCGTCCGAGAGAGCGCGGTAGTCGAAGTCTTCTGGAGTGCCGCTCATCGCGACGATCGCAATTCGCGACCTTGAGCAGAATGCTCGCGAGGAGACACGTTGTCGAGCGGTGGGCGTTAAGCTTGAAAATTGTATGCAAGTGGTAAGCCTGTGTGAGCCTGCTAGTGAAGAAATGGCGGGACAATATTCACTGTCACTTGAGGTTTGTACAATTTACGGTTCACAACTACTGTTTTCGAAATTTGCTGTTCAGGGTAACCATATATACAACGATAGAAAAAAATCGATATATAGTTGTATACGTGTATACGGGATCGAAAGTAATAAAAACGGATGTAACACGCTTAACCACACAAAACACACGAGGACAATTCAATGCAAAAGGCTTGAGTTGACCGTTGTTGGCAGTAGACAAACATTCGTAAGAGTGCGAAACGCGAGATCGTGCAGTCTGTCAACAGTATACCTGTGACGAGTACAAGTATGTGTATCTGTGACGTAAACTGTGCCAAATAGCGTCATAACAAAAACCCTTTGACACATAACCACTCATTCAAAACGAATTTATGACGTATACTATAGTACCAAGTCGTTATGTCGATATATATATATGTCGAAAAGAGTATTGTACTATACAATCTGTCGTGTCGTTTATCGTGTCATATAGACTTCTCACTATTCCAATTTTCCTCACTCAATACGTGGCTAAATGCAAGATATTGTGCATATATTAATACAATATAGACTCAATAATCGTTGTACCGCAGCAATATGTTGATGTGCGAAGTATTGTACATTGTATGCTCGATGGTACACATATATATTGAACGTTGTATGAGCGCAATATTGTGGACCTGTTTACAATTTGTAACGGGGCCGCTGTGCTATGTACGACACAGCACAGCGGACGCCTGATTTGTGGCCTCACATGATTTCTGACGACCAGGGTCGTCTAATCAGGAGCTCACTAATTAGGATAGCTCCCTCACTTTCGTCACTATATCAGTTTCCAATACAAAAACCTCAGTTGAAAATACCGAGTTCAGCGCAGTCCTCCTGCGCTTCACCCACACGCTTCCCGTAAGACCACGTGCAAGACGCGGTCACGGAGCGCACTCCCGTGACAATGTATGAGTGCCGTGCAAGTGGCTTTCCACCCCTCACCTCAGAGAATGCAAAGGATATGCCAAATTTGTCATTCGCAAGGCGTTAACTTGTGTACGCCTGCTCGACACCTTCCGCCTTTAAGGACTTGGAGAACACTTTCACAGCCGTTGCTGGAGTGCGCTGCGTGTTGACCATGCGTCAAGGTCGTCGGATGGAAAGACCGTAACGAGACTGGGATGCTATTGACTTGATCTGTCTATCGCCATTTCACTGTTTCTGAATTAATTCAAACATCGTATGTTGAAATCACAGGTCTCTGTGTCCAACCCTAACGCATCTAATTGGCTGAAAAATGTGAAGTTATCAGAATTGTCGTGTTAATATTCTCTGGCGAGGGTTGACATTTGAACAAACCTGTGGCACACTTCGCTTCTCGCTTCTCGCACGAAAGGACACGAGCAAGAGCACGAGCTCAAGAGCACGTGCACACGTGCACACACGCAACACAGTTGATTGGGCGATACTCTTCAACGATATTTTCAGAAAAATATATCTGAGTTGTGAGACGAGGCAATTTGTGAACCGGATTGCGACCGACTGTGATCGCCACAAGAATCACAGCTGTTCGTCAAGATGGTGTTGCGTGCTGCTTGCGATATGCGCTCGTGTGTGCTGTGTGTGATGATGAGTGGACGGCTCTTGCGGGACTGATCAAGACTGGTCAACTGCTGCTCGTGTTGCTCCCGTGTGTGTGCGAGCTTCTGCAAGTCCCTCGAGGCTCATTTACCGATTCGCCGTCACAGACTTGCAGCTCACGAGACGACTCCTTCGCTGGCAAAGACGTCGAAGACAGCGAACGAGAGATGGCGCGCTCGCTCGAGAAGGCGCCGCTGCTCAAGCCCGAGCCATGCGCCGCGCCACTCGAGCCTCCTGTCGACCTGCGCGCAGAGCTGCAGTCGCTCACGTCAATGGCGCTGCAAGTGAGTCTGTCGACGTTTGCGCGCCTCGCACT
>JAASFT010000966.1:0-10954 GCA_023333885.1 Globisporangium parvum
ATTTGGAACTGCACGAGGACGAACTCGGCGCGCTGCTCAGTCAGCAGCTGTCGGCGCTCGTCGATCTCCTCGGCGTACAGTCGGATCTCTTCGCGGAGCTGCGCAGTCGAAGCGATGAGATCAGTAAGTGTGAGTGTGAGTAAGTGAGTGAGAGTGAGTAAGTGAGAGTGAGAGTGAGAGTGAGAGTGAGAGCGTGAGTGAGTGAGAGCGTGAGAGCTTGGCTCGGAGGCTTTCGATCGCGAGCAAAGGGTCCAGAGTCACACACACACGCACTATGGCAACAAGAGAGCAAGAACGCACTGTGCGCGCCGGCTGGGAGCTCGCGCTGCAGCGCACGCGCGGCGCGGAGGTGCTCCATCGCGTGGGCGAGCTTCGCGCCTTGCGAGACGTCAACGCCGAATCGTTCAGAGTTCACAGACACTGGCGGTCGCGCTGTCTTACATCGTGTCAATGCTCCTGCTCTGTAGCGTGTCTCTCACTTGCGCGGTACGTTGCGGCTCGAGACGCCGTTGTCTCGACTTGTCGCCGCTCACACCACGCGTAGAGACAAGCAGCGCACGCACCAAGGCTCACTGTCTGCCGAACTGTTTGTATTACGAGGTGCGCGGCAGACGTGCAGTACGTGGCTCTCGTGGCTCCTCGTCCACTCGTCGTCGCTCCGGCGGCAGCAGAAGTGCGAGCGAGCTATTTCCGCTGCTTCTTGTTGTACGCTGCTGCCTCGGCGGCTTGCTGCTGCTGTTGCTGCTGCTGCTGCGTCGCACTGCTGCTCGCGTTGCTGCTCGCAGTCGGGTCGGGACTCGAAGTCGGACGCCGCTTCGCGTCAAGCGCCGCCAGTTGGCCCTGGAGCTGGTCCTTCTTGAGCTTCACGCGGTTCTCAAACTCAAACCCGCTCTTGAAGTAGTCGAGACGCGATGGCGCCGATATGTGCAGCAGCTCCTCTTCAATCGCACACGCCTAGCACGCATATATCACGAACGATACAAACACATAGCAGCTATAACTCGTGAGCGCATCCATGGCATAGCGAGACGTTACAAACCAACCCACAGCAGCAGTGGACGCACCACTTGCAAGAGGTCTTCGTACGTCGAACACCGGCTCGTGTACGCGTCGCGGATCTTTGATCGCACGGCTTGCCGCTCTTCGATCGTCAGGTACATCCGCCA
The DNA here is from genome assembly GCA_023333885.1 of Globisporangium parvum. Taxonomy (NCBI): domain Eukaryota; phylum Oomycota; class Peronosporomycetes; order Pythiales; family Pythiaceae; genus Globisporangium; species Globisporangium parvum. The sequence goes on from JAASFT010000966.1 coordinate 1,167, forward strand.
GTCCTGCATGCTCGTCGCAGACTGCGAGATGCTGCGCGTTGTCGCGGGTGCAAGCGCGCTGGGACCGCCGCTGCTGCTGCTCGCGCTCATGGAGGACGACGGCGCGGGGCCGCGAAACGCGCTCTGCGACGACACGGGCCGGTTCAGCACGCCCGACGACGTCACGGCGCGCAGCATCTGTGGAGGATTTGTGTTGGGCGTCGCGTGCAGCACGGACGGAATCGAGTTCATGCCGACGCCGAGGTGGGAGCTCAGTGTCCCGCTGCCGCCGCCGCTGCTGCTGTGGCCCATGACTGGATGTCCAGTATGGCCGCTGTGTACGACATGGCTGCTGTGTCCACCGTGCACGATGTGTCCGCTGTGCCCCACCACGCCTCCGCCTGCACCGCCGCTGAGCGTGCGCTTGAGCGACGGGATCGACGCGGCCGCCTGCGCTCCGCCGTTCGCGCTGTCTTTCATCGCGCCGATGTTCATGCTCGCTGGCTCTGTCCGCGCACGCAGCTTGTCTCTCTCTCGCGCGCGCTTTCGCTCGATCAGGACGTGCTGCTCCTCGCGTCGTATGTGCTGCTACTACTCGTACGTCGAGCGCTGCAACTTGAGCCTCTTGAGCCGCTGCTTGAGCTTGAGCTGCTCGTAATGCTGGTGCAAAGTGACGAGGGGGGCTTCCGTTTTCTCTCGCTTGTCAGTGACTTGAAATGAGTATGCGCACGATGGACACGTGAAAGCTTACAAACACCAAGTGAACGTGCACACATGTGTCTCCCTGGATTTCCGCACTATCCAGATGCCACAAAGTGACAGTCGACACGAGCTTGTTGAAGCGCCAGTCAAGGCGACTCCAGCACCAGCACCAGCACCAGCGCCAGGACAAGCACTACATGTGTCCTGTTGCGACACGAACGAGCGCGCTACAAGCGCGAAACCAGCGCCAGACGCTGTCGCGCAGTCTATCTCTTTCATGGTTCAAGCCCAAGAGATCGGCTGTCCGGCCTTTACAGACTGCAGCAGCACACACATCCACCACCACGTGCTATGATGACCACCGTACATGCCATTCAACGTGTGGCGCTTGGTCAGTCGTGCGGCCACACGACTGGCGCAAACGCGTCGCAGAACTCGTCAAAGCGCAGCGTCAGCTGCGTCTCGAGGCGCCGCACGTCTGCGAGTGCAGCGCTGCAGCGACTGTCAGATGCACGTGCAACGAGCGGCGCTCGCGTCGTCGCTTCGCGCTCACGAGCAGCAGCTAATGCGCGCTGAAGAGTACTCAAGTGCTGGGCATGAGCGCGCGCAACGAGCTGCTGGCGCTGCTTCTTCCCTTTCACGCCGCGTGCATTGCCAGTCGTGTTCAACTGTGTGCGCTGCTGCTGCTGTCTCTGCTGTCTCTGCTGCTGCTTCGTGCGCTGCTGTTGCTGCTGCTGTCGCGTGTGCATTGACCGATGAAAGCGACTGCGCCACTCGTCGCTCAGCACGTAGCCATAGACGTACTCGCCATCGTCACTATCGTTGCCACTGCGATCGCTTTCGTCGGATTCGCTCTCTGCAAGTGCATCTCCTTCAAAGACGTTGTCGTTGTGGTGGCGATACAGTGAAGGAGGTAGCAGCGCACTGGAGTCGGCGACTGCAGGCATTGGTGCTGCTCCTGCGACAGGAGGGTGGCGAAGCGCAGTGCCCATGCTACTGACTTGCGTGGACACGAATCGCGGTAGCAGTGGAGGTGGCAAAAGCCGATAGCTCGGTGTGAGCCACGTCGACTGTTGCGTCTGGAAGAGGTGCGGCCATGCCTCTGGGAACGGGAACGGTGGTCGAATGAACGGCGCGGACGAGCTGCTCGAGCTCATGCTCATGGATGTCGAGCTTGGACTGTGGAATTGCAATTGTGGTACCATCACTCTGACTTGACATCGGGTTCGAGAGGGTGGTGTGGTCACACCACACGCGCGTTTGACTGGAAGCGAGGTCAGTCCAGCCAAGAGCTCCAGCCAAGAGCTCCAGCCGCGCGCATCGACCGACGACGTCTGCTGCTCCTGCTCGCACTACTCGCACTCGACCTCGACCGCCAAGCACAGCCCATACATACCCACACGTGTCTTCTACGCACCAACACAATGCCTCCACAGAAGCGCGGACGTTCGCAAAAGAGCAAAGCTGAGAGCGCAGCAGACGCGTCGACAGCAGCGCAGCAGCATGCAGGCGGCGACGAAGTCGAGATGATGGACGAAGACTCGAGCGACGACGACGACAGCGACAGCGAGAACGACCTCACGTTTGCGGAAAAGGGAAGCGACGACGATGACGACGATGATGACGATGACGACGACGAAGACATGGAGGACGCGTCGAGCGGCGCAGCTGGAGCTGGCAAGCACGACCGCAGCGTGAACGTCGAGTTTGTGTTCTCGGACCCGCGCGAGTCGCACTTCCACAGCGTGAAGCAGTTCCTGCTGTCGTACTTGCCACCGTCGCAGCCGTTCGACGTCTCGGGCCTCGCGGACGCGATCGTGAACCAAGTCGCGACTGGCACGATGGTGTGCGTCGAGGGCGAGGACGACGTGTACGGCTTCATCACGGCGCTGAGCCTCGCGCGGTACGCGTCCGAGACGAGCATCCAGCAGATCCTGCAGTACGTCACGAAGAAGTGTCCGCCGAGCGACCTCGCGCGCTTCCAGTCGATCCTGAGCACCAAGTCCGTCGGCTTGCTCGTGAACGAGCGCATGGTGAACCTGCCGTACCAGCTCGTGCCGGCGATCCACTCGGCGCTCCACGAAGACATTGAGTGGGCGATCGCGAACGAAGAGACTGCGGAGCTGCGCAAGAGCTTTGAGTTCGACTACTTCCTCGTGCTCGCGTCGTGCGCCGTCGAGTCGAGCAGCAGTGGCAGTGGCAAGAGCAAAGGCAAGAAGACCAAGACGCAGTACGAGCAGACCGTGAAGCTCTTCCACAACTTTGAGGACGAGTTCCTCGAGCAAGAGGCCGACGTGGCGTTCGCGTTCGAGACGCCCAAGAGCGACCGCGACGCCGTGGACCAGTCGAACAAGACGACGGTCGTGCTGCTCATTGAGCGCGCGAAGCACAAGGCGGCGCTCGCGACCATCTCGGCCATGATCAACGCGTAGAGAGCGGAGAGAGTGAGCGACCGACGGTCGTCTGTCTATTTAGCGTTGCAATGAACGGCGCCACTGTCGCGCGTGGCTGTCCTGACAACGAGGGTAGCGGCTCTTGCTCACTGTCGACCGCTGGTCGAGTGCGTCATCTGAGCTGCTCCATCCAGTCCTTTGCGAGACCGATGCTGTTGCGCAGACGCCGGAGTTCGCTCTCTTCCTCTGGTCGGAGGAACCGACTGCTGAGACGCTGTGATCGCTCTTGCTCCTGGCGCTCGTGCTGCTTGGGTGCTCCAGGCTGCAGACGAACATCTGGAGACGCACTGCGCCGGCTGTCGTGGTCTGTGTGGTCCGCACTACCAAAGCGATGTGTCTGCTCGAACGAGATGCCGTTGCGCCAGTACGACGGGTTCTTCCGTAGCGACGACAGTGGCGCAGCGGGCCAGTCCCGGTCGATGCGAGATTGTTCGTCTTGTCCGTCTCGGTACTGCTGCTTTTGCTGCTGTTGCAATGAGCTCGACACTGCTCGCTCTGGACGTCTTGGCGTCGCTCGCTTGGGACGATCGCCGCTCTTGAGCTCGCTCGTGATGCGCTCGACTGCGTCTTGTGAGAACGACGCGAGCTTCGCTTCGAGTGCGCGGAGCTTTGCTTTCTGCTTCGCGACCGGCGAGAGCTCCTTTTGCTCGGCGTCTTGGGTTGGTTCTGGTCGACTGCTTGAGCTCGTAGCGTGTGCGAGCGAGCGCGGCGGCAGTCGACCTACGCGCCACGCTCGACTCTCCAAGTCGCTTGCTTCGTCATTGTCATGGTACAGATGGGACTGCTGATTGGAGGTAGTCGCTGCTGCTGCTGACTCGGAGCGACCGAGACGCACTGCGGCGCTCGCGACACTGTCTACTCTACTCATTGCGCGTGCGTCACACGAGTGCGCATTGGCGGTGTGTGCGAACGATGTCGCGACTGGCACGGCAGCGCGCTGCGTCTTCTCGCGGAGCTGCTTGGCCGCAGCGACGATCGCCGCGTCGGCTCGGTCGCGCTGCTGCTGGATCGCAACCTGCATCTCGCGCTGGATGTCGGCGACTTTCGCGAGGTACTGCTGCTCAAAGACCTCGAGGCGCAGTGCAAAGCTCTAGGTGACAGAAGTAGCATCGTTACAAGAAGAGGTGTGCGCATGAGCTGCTCAGATACAGTGCGTTGACATGTCGACATTGAGACACAGAGGCATCGCCGCACCTCTTGGATCTGCTGGATCGTGAGCTCCAGCGTGCGCTCCTCTTGCTTCTTGACGAACTGGAGCTCGTCGATCGCTTGGTCCAGAAGCGCGTGCATCTGACTCGTTGTCGACTCGCGCTCGACTGTGAGGTGATTCACGTGCTCGCACAGAGCGTGCACGTGCTGGTCAATCGACAGCTGCACACGGGCATGGGATCGCTGCTGCGGCTGCTGTGGCGTATCGTCATCGGTCGAGCTCGCGACTGCATCTGTCTCGGTAGGATCCGCACGTCGGCGAGTCGCAACGCTGCTGTGTCTGCTCTGCAAGCGCTGCGGCGACGCAAACGCTTGCCGGTGCACTGATGCATGACGTCGTGGTGCGGTGGTGTAGCGTCGCTGCGGCGATCGCGACGCTCGCGCTGGAGCTCCTCGCCTGCGCTCGCGCTTGGCTCCTGTTGGTCGACTCAAGAAGATGCGGCGGAGGCGTTCGAGCTTGGTGTTTGCACTCGCACTACCGCGAGTGCGTCCCGCTCCGACACTGCGATCGCTGGAACTACTACGACTGCTGCTGCTACTGCTGCTACTGCTGCTGCTACTACTACTGGAGCTACTGCGCGAGCTACGAGCGCTCGGTGAGCTCCATGTCGTACTGCGCTGCTGCTGCATTCGCACTAGTTAGTCCCAATGCGTCGCTTCAAGGTCTTCGGATCCGACAGTTGAGAGCGACTCTCTTGCAGCCACTATGTGTGCTCGCGATACGAGGAGACCTCAGTCGTCGTCGTCATCATTCATCCACTTGCATCCTTGTGCACACATGGTCGCGATGCCATCGATCGTCGCGTACGCGCGCGACACGTTTCTCCATGTCTGCGCTGCGATCGCTCGCATCCTCCATCTCCACCAGCTCGTTGCGATCGGCCACCACTCCACCAAGTCGACGACGAATTCCACGAGTCACGTTCGTGTGCTCGGAGCTCCACCGAGCACAGTGACAGTCGAGGCCTTGAGTCCACGTACGTTCTCGCGCAAGACTATACAGTCGTCACGCCCAGCAGCAGCAGCATCAGCACAGCCGGAGCACGAAGAACAGGAGATTCTTCCGACTGAGACTGGCAAGAGTAGCAATGTCGGCACGATCACACCGGCACTCACTCCGCGCGCAACATCTGATGTCGATGGCGCGCAGCGCAAGACGTCTGAAGGTATCGAGGCGTCTCAGCACGAACTGATGGTGCTTCCGTCCAAGCAGTCTGCGACGCAAGAGCCCATGGCGCCAAGCTCCGTCAAGACCAAGTCTGCAGCAGCAGCAGCAGCAGTACCCACGGAGCTCAAGGCTTCAGCTCCATCGACATCGTCGCTTGCGCCAGACGACAAGAGCATCGCAGCTGCTGCTGATACTGCAGCGCGCGAGCCAGCACCAGCGTCAGAAGACGAGCCTGCACCACTTGAGCGCGTGGACAGCGAGCACGACTTGCTCGCTGCTGCGGCTGCTGCTGCATCTGCTGAACCGACGTCGCTCGCAACGAGCGACCTCGACGACCTCGACCGCGTCTCGACCGAGTCGAATGCGACCGATGACACGGAAGAAGACCGCGTGCGCGCGCTTGACCAGTCGTTTGGAGGAGACGAACCGAGCAGTGCGACTGAAAAGCGTCGCGCCAAGAAGGACACGTCGTTTGCTCAGCCGAAGCGTCAGCGACGCTCAAGCGCGTCAAAGGGTCCGAAGCGCCGCGGCTGGTCGTCCTCGTCGAGCGAAGACGAGGATGCGCTCAAAGCTGAGCTGTACGCAGCGAGTCCGCGCTGTCTCCCGACGCTGAACCGCGCGTCGTTCACGACGATGTGAGCATCCGTGCGCTTTGCTTGAGTACTTCATTTCTAACAGTGTCGATTGTGTCGATTTCTAAACGTGCATGTTGCTGTTGCTGTGTGTGCCTCAGTCCTTTCTAAAGCCGCTGCGTTCGTTTCTATTTGATCGCAAGCAAGTCGACTCGAACTGCTGTGCGTATTTAATGGAGATGTTGTCATTTCTGCTTTGGCACTTTGCGTGTCAATCATGACGCGTGGACGCCTCGATGCGAGCAGGTCTGGTATACGACGGAGCGCGCGCGTGGCGCTGCTCGTGCTCAGTGCTGTTGCGATCTGCTGCAGTGCAAGTGTGGCCGCGCAGTCGCATAGCTCGCGATCGGTGCACAGAGCAGGCTCAGCGACGCAGCATCGCTCGCACGAGAGCCGCTCCAACCCGAGCGACAATGACGACGATGACGATGATGAGGACAACGACGACGACTGGGACTTTATGAGCGACGCGGCCATCCTCTCGCTCGCTGCGCAACAGCAGCAGCAGCAACCAGTGGCTGCAGCGACTGCTTTGTGCGCACAGACGCTTCCACCGACGTTCCTGAACGACGACTACTGCGACTGCGCAGACGGGAGCGACGAACCTCAGACAGCAGCGTGCTCGCACGTCCTGCCGCCGGAGCTGCAGCTGTTCCAGTGCGGCGCCGACAGCGACCAGTTCATCGCGCCTGCGCTCGTTGGCGACGGCGTCTGCGACTGCTGCGACGGCAGCGACGAGGCTTCTGCTCGAGTCGCATGTCCAAACACGTGCGCCGCGCGCCAGCGCGAGCGACTCACTGCGCTCCAGACGCGTCTCGACGCTGTCCACGACGGTGTGCGCGTGCGTGACCAGTACACTGCGCAGTACAGCGCCACGGTCACGCGCTTGCACGCAGCGCTCGACGAGACGCTGTCGGTCGCGACTGCGATCCAGCGCGCGTTCGAGTACAAGCAGACGCAGTTCACAGCGCGCGGATCGCAGCAGCCGTCGCCGCAGGAGATGCGCCAGCTCGAAGCGATGTACCAGCAGCTCCAGAGCTGGCAGTACCGCGCGTACGTGCAGCGTCAAGTGCTCGCGCCTGCGACGTTCGACGACCGCGAGTGGAAAGCCCCGTTCGCTGCGCTCGTTGGCGCGTGCTATGGCTTTGAAGCGAACGAGAAGGAGCTCAAGGGCGGGACCGTGAACGTCGTGCCGCGGACGTACGTCTTCTCGTTCTGTCCGTTCCAGAACCTCACGCAGCACGAGCCGTCGTACCCCGCGTGGACGCGCGCTGAGCGCCAAGCGAAGCACTCGGACAGTCCGTCCTCGCTTGGCAACGACGACGCACTGCCAGACGCACCAGCCCCGATCTTGCTCGGGATCTGGAGCGAGTGGACGGCACCAAGCGGCGTTGCGAGTAGCACTAGTACTGCCGCGCGCCGCACGCAGCGCTACGACTACGGCCACCAGTGTGCGAACGGGCAGCACCGCCAAGTGCACGTCACGATCACGTGCGGCGCCGAGAACCGCGTCGAGTCGATCGAAGAGGACGACATGTGCGTCTACACCGTCGCGTTTGTGTCACCAGCGGCGTGCGACGAGCGCGAGCGTATCGCGCTGGAGCGCGAGCTCGAGCGGCTGCAGCGCAGTGCAGAGTCTCAACGCCTCGCTTCGCTGGCGCCGACCCACGAAGAGCTCTAGGCATGTAGGACTCTCGCAATCGCACTTGTTTGATCGCTTGGAACTCGCACTCGCGAGTCAACCATCTCTCGTGAGTGTGCCTTGACCATGGCGCTTGCCATTCAGCCACTCGCCGTCATAGACGTCGCCGTTTGGGTACTTGAGGCAGCCGCGACGGTAGATCGAGCCGTCGTCGCCGAGTCGCCAGGATCCAACGTCGTAGACCACGCCTGCTCCTCCAGACATCGCTTCGTTCGCTACTTGCGAGTCTTGAGAGGCTTACGAACGAGCGAACGAGCGAACGAGCGAACGAGCGAACGAGCGGTGAAGGAGCGCAGACTCGAGTGCGCGCGTGTGTGAGAGAGCAGTCCGTCACGCAGCACGACGCCTCCAAGCAGCACTGCTCCGACTCGAGCAGGTGTCAACCAGCAACTCGCGCCAAATCGACTCGAGCGACTGCGCCGAAGCTTCCACACCGACTCGATGCAACCGCTCGCGTGTGTCGTATGCGATGGTGCTCTCGACGTGATCGAGTGGATTGGAGTGCTGCTTGTGCTGCGACGATGGACGCGGTGCTGCTTGAGGTGCTCCGTCCTGCCTCGCACGCGGTCATCGTCGAGCTCGCACTCACTCACTCGCACTCACTCACTCTCGAATCCGCCTCGTCCTGGATCCTCCAGTGCACGCTCCCGTCGCGATCCAGCCCTTCCACCTCGCTGCTCGCTCGTCTTCCACTCCAGTCCGTCGCCACACGAGCTCGCGCCAACACAAGAGCCGTCGATCTCTCCACCTATCCGTCTATCGCTCAAGCACCGAGCACCAAGCACCGAGCACCTGATCTCTCACTCGCTCTTGCTCACTCTCACTCTCACTCTCACTCTCACTCACTCAACCAAGATGGCGCTCTCCTCCCAACTCATTCGCACGGCCATTGCCACACTGACGCTGCTCGCCAGTGCCGCGTCCGCGCACACGTGGATCGACTGCATCGACCACGACCACAACGTCGTGCTCGAGAAGAGCGCGGCGTGGGTCTTTGGCGGCGCCAAGGGCAACGGCGTGTGCGAGGGCTACATCCGCGGCTACGCGGGTCGCGGCGACGTCGAGATCAACACGAAGAACACGTACAAGGTCGCGCGGTCGCGACTGAGCGAGCCGGGTATCCCGCTCTGCGCGTTCTCGTCTGCTGACGGCTACAGCAAAGACGCTGCTAGTGGTGGCGGTGGTGGCGGTGCCAACAACAATGGTGGCAATGGTGGCGGCGACAGCTGGCGCAAGCCCGTGAGCGCACGCGCCGGCGACGTGCTCTACTTTGCGTACCTCCCGAACGGTCACGTGGCCAAGGACGTCTGGGCACGCACGACGCAGTACGCCATGTACTCGAGCGGCGTCCCGGGTCGCGAGCTCAGCTTCACGACCGACCTGAGCGAGCACGCTGTCGTGAACGGCTCGCGCCACACGTACGACGACCTCCAGTGCGGCGAGACGCTCGACCGCCACGGCGCGCCGTCGCACCGCGCAGGCGACCACGTCCCGTGCGTCGGGAGCTTTGCGGTCCCGCGCGACGCAGCGCCGGGACGCCACCAGTTCGTCTGGGCGTGGGCGATGTACACCGAGGGCACCAACTACGACGGACCGGCGAGCTTTGTCGACTACCTCTACACCTCGTGCTTTGACGTCGACGTGCGAGCGGCGTGATGGTCTGAACGAGGCGAAGGAGAGAGAGAGGCGGAGATCGATCGGCGCAAGAGGACGCTGGCGCAGTCTCCAGTTTGGCTCCTGCGACGTCGTCGTCGTCTCCGTCGCGCTCTCTCTCTCTCTCTCAGCATGTGTGAGTCTCTCCGAGTGCACCATCCATCCACCATCCGCGTCTCCTGTCATCTGAACTAGAGCATCCAACTATCCATCCATCGATCCATCGACACTGTTGCCTCCTGCCTCGCAACGAACGCCATCCCTCGCATGGCCACACACGAGCGCAGGAC
>JAASFT010000967.1:0-10951 GCA_023333885.1 Globisporangium parvum
CGAGCGAGCACTGAGCACAGACGACGCTATGAAGATCGACCGAGTCGAATGGAACGACTCCAAAATCGAGATGGCTGTGCTGCTCCAGTACGAGCTCGCGATGCGACAGCAGCAGCGGGACATCCAAGGACAAGAGCTCATTCGACGCGTGCTCGAGCGCTTTGTTCAAGTGTGCGAGATGGAGGCAACGCCTGACGTCCCCACGTGGTTCATCTCGTCTGACGACTTGGAGTTCCACGGTTGGAGTTTCGTAAAGATGTCCACTGTGGCCGAGCGCTATGAAGGCAAGTGGCGCGGCACGAGCGTGATGATCGAGACAAGCGAGATCGCCGAGCGCGACTTCACGACCGCTGTCGCGCAGTGGCACCGGCTGAGCCACTCGAACGTCGTGAAGCTGTATGGCGCGTGCCACGTCGGATCCCCCAAGCTGTTTGTCTTCGAGGCAGTGCCTGACGCCAAGCCACTGCACGAGTTCCTGCATGACGCATCGAATCGAAAGCTGATGTGGCAGCGTCTGTACGAAGCGGCGCTCGGCTTGCAGTACTTGCACGACCGAGGCGTTGTCCACGGCTGTCTCTGCAGCGCGACGATCATCGTCGGCGCGGGTGGCGAGACGAAGTTGAACAACGTCGGTGGAGCGACGTGGGAGTTGACAGACGACGCGCTCAAGTGGATCGCACCAGAGTGTGATCTGCACTCGTCACCGACGTCTGCTCCAGCCGACATCTACGCGTTTGGACGCTGCATCTGGGCTGCTGTGGTAGGCGAGCACCAACAAACGCGTCAAGAGAGCGAGCAGTTCCAGCGGGGCGACGTTCCAGCTCGTCCGGCAAGCATGAGACGCAGCGAGTACGCCTTGATCAAGAAGATGTGTGCTCGCGACCCGAGCAAGCGCGTGGTCACTGCGCTTGTTGCGAGTCGACTGAAGCAGTTTGCGCTCACGAGTGCGTAGGTGGTGGATGACCTCAGTGCCAAAGGCGCCTTTCGTACGAACGTCCTTGTTGTCGAGAGCTTTCATCGATGTGCCAGTTGGAAGACCAAGTCGTCCCTCATCACGCGAGTGCGAGTGTGTGTGCGAGAGCCAACCGCCTCACACTCTGTCGTTTGCAGTCAGCGCAGCAGATCGCATCGCGACGTACCGAGAACGATCAAGTGCATCATGGGTGGCGGACCGTCGCGCGTCGAGTGCGTAGCGCCATTCGTCCTCGCTCCGTCGTCGCTGGATTCGACTGCAGCGGACTCGGAGCTGCTGCACTGGAAGTTTGCATCGGACAGCGGCTCGACAACGCACCCGAACATGAACGTCAGCCACTTCTTCCAAGTGCTCGATGCTGACAAGCGCATCGAGGTCCGACGCACAGGCTCGTACCGACTGCGTCTGCACGTGGAGCAGCAGCAAGACCTCGTGTCAGCTCTACTCTCCGAGTTCAGTGTCGAAGTGAATGGACTCGCGGTCCCGATGTACCGCGACGAGCCCCGCGACAGCTCATCGCCTGAATCGGAGCACGCCAAGCGGGGCTGCAAGCGCGCCGACCACGCAGCGCGCGAGACGCCGTGGACGTACTTTGGCGTCGCGGAAGTGCCACTGAACCGCTGCGACACGATCGCAGTGCGCCGCACGTTCAGCAAACGAAGCAGCAGCAGCAGCAGCACGAGTGCGTCACGCGCTGGCTCGGTGTGCAGCCAGAAGTCGGTCGAGAGCGCTGTGCCGCCACTGACGAGCAGCAGCAGCAGCCATGCGCTTGTGTTTGGGCGATTCGTGATCGAAGCCATCCACACAAGCGCGTAGGACCCGTCGCCCACTTTGGCGACCACGTGCATGGACGATGAAGGCACTAGCGCTCGGTGCAAGGCGGAGCCGCAGCGTCGTGCGGCGCACATGCGTGAATGAACGTACTGATGCATTGACTGAACTGCGCCTCGTGCGCTACCTGCTCACTGACTGGCGTCTCGCGTGTGCCCATGCTTTGTTGCGCCAACGTCGTTATGCGAATGTGTGAATGCGTGCGAGCACATGAAGGCACGCAGTGCTCAGAGACCTTGTCTGCTATGCGTGTGTGTGTGAGAGAGAGAGAGCTTCACGCGTGGATGAACGGGCATGCGCGCTCCTTGCGCTGTGGTGCGAGGCGCTGGTTACAAAATGGTGCAGCACTCGTCGCCGTACACGCTCGCGTTGTTCAGCTCTCCGCAGTTGCGGCACCTGGCAGATCCGTACATGCGCATGCACACAGTCAGTCAGTCCGTTCGTCCGTCAGTCCGTTGTCTATCGTTCACGTCGTGCACACACAAGTGACTGCGTGTGTGCGTGAGACCAGCAAGCACAAGCAGCATCACAAACGTGCACAGACGTACCGCCAGCTCGTGCAGCCTGCTGGGAGCGGGTACGGTGCAGAGCACTTGTTGCAGAGCGCATTGCCCTGTGCGTCGCGGCGGATGTTGGCGTTGTTCGCAACGACGTGCGTCGTCACGTGCATTGGCACGGCCGTGACAATCGGTCGGCCATACTGGTCGACTTGCATCGGCTGCTGACCAGCTGGCGGCGCTGCGACTGGCACGCCCATCGCTACACCGTACGGCGGTGGTGCCGCGTTTGGGTACTGCTGCTGCTGCTGCGCGTACTGGTACTCGCCGTCGACGTGCTTGCTCGGCTTGAACGGCTCGCTCATGATGCTTGAGCTCTTGCGCTTCTTGTGCTTCTTGTGCTTCTTTTGCTTGTGTTTGCTCTGTCTTCTCGTGCTCTCGCACGCTACCGTGTTTATTTCACTATCACAAACCACTGTTTCGGAATTAATCAGCGAGCGAGCGACTGAGAATTCGACTTGCAGAAAACGTGCTCGTTTATTTCCGATTGTGACATGTAGAGCGATTCACATACCATTGTGGGTCGCTCCAGAAACCATCGCTTTTTCTCGAACTGTCCAACGCACTGGATTTTTGGATATTGTAGGACCAACACAGCGATCAAGATGCTAAGTGGGCGTCCCGTTACTTTGCACAGCTACTTCATGTTACTTGGGTTACTTCAGAGGGCACTTTGCTTGGGTGTGTGTCGATGCCAATAGCTGAAGAACCTGGGCACGTACTAGACTGCCTACATTTACCGCACTGAAAGCATGCAAACCATGAATTGGACGCTGTTGGACGGACGAATAAATGCATATAAAGGACTGAGACAGCGAAAATCAAGACCTACCACCACGACCGAAGAGCATGCTTCGTCATACTCGCGTCATACTCGCCATACTCGCCATTGTGTCCGACGCTACTCAACGCAACTCCCAAAGTAGCTCGAATGGCTGCAGTTTTTGTCAAATTCCATGTGGGTCAGTTGCCACACACACACATGTGTTTTGAGAGGAAACATATGAACCACGATGTCAAGGTGGTAATGTAAACGATTCAAAGCGAAGGACGATTCGTTTATGGTGAACATCAAAGAAAAGTAGGAAGCAGATACTGAAGTGTATAGCCCACAGCAACAGGTATCGCATCATTTTCATTTGGCCTTGTCAGTTTATAAGTGCAATAGCCACATCTGATCTCGCCAGCTCAAGTATGTGCAACAGCTACAGCATGTGATAATCTGTAAAGGTTTGCAAATTTGCCAGTTTGTCGCGGCTCGCAAGTTCTTGGGTACAATTGGTACCGGTGCAGCCAGAAGGGGTCCAGGCTTCTGCATGGATCCGCGGGCGAATCAACACAGGCAATCAATTCCGCAAGCGCGACCTGGCCATGCAGACCAGTAGCAGCCACCTGCGCTCGCGGGCATGGCTCAAGTCTGTCAGACTTGCTCACGCTGAGCGAGCAGTCGGCACACCGGCTGGAAGTGTGGTAGATGCTGCTGCGTGAGTGCTCTGTCGATCCTCTTGATTTTACCACTATTCAACGTGTGGCATGGTCAAGCTCTTGTCACTGCCACGCTTGCGCGTCCAGCTGCTCTTGGCTCTGCGATGCGCACGTCCGGCTCCACGCCAACTGTTGCAGGGGTCGCTCTCTAGCGCGCGCTCCGCAAAACACGAGTGACCAGCAGCCACGCATAGCTTCAGTGGATTTGCTGAAGCTGGCCGTCGGTTAATCAGGACACGAGCGCTGGCCAAGTTTGCAATGTGTGCTTGTCGAGACGCTGTGTGACGCCGGCTTGGCCTGATGGTGTCGAGTTCGATGCAAGTCGAGTCTTGCGACTCTGTGTGTGATGTGGCGACACAAATAGGCCAAACATCGCTCGGCGAGATCGTGGCAGCAGAGCAACTTGAGAGTGCGTTGGCTCTACTCGAGAGGAGTCAGAGAGAGCTATCTAAGGACGCGCGGACTTGTGTTTGCCATTGACAGTTTGGCTGGTTCTCTATCACACAGACGCCATCAGCCACCAGCGACCACATTTTGCTTGTGTTTGCGCCTGTGTTTGTGTGCTGGCGGTCGTGTGGAATACGACGGCTGCTTTGTTTGCAATGATGCGTCTGGATCAGCACCAGGAGCGTGTATCAGTAGTCTCGAGTGCGATCGCACTAGAGTTCGTAAGCTCCGTCTGGAGCACTGCACTTGTTTAATAGAAAAACACGCGATTGTGCTCATTTGGGCAAAGAGACTTGGTTGTCGAAACATTGAGCTGCAAATAGCAAGAATTGATTCAAACAAGATCTGTTTTTGGCTCGACAGTGCTAAAAGCGTCTCGACTCATTTACGGCCGGTCACCTATTGCACCTAGCTGGAATCGACTTTGACTTGCTCACTGTATAGTCTGCGCTCGACTCGAATCGGACACACGACCAAGTCGACTACAGATTAAATTGAAATCACGTGATTTCATTCATCGATCCATCGCCTCCATTCGTAGCTCTGCCACCTTCAGAGCTGTCGCTCCAACTCGTCCTTGGCGTTCATGTCTGCTCCGCGGCGGATGACCTGAACTGTGATACCGATGTGACCTGCTGCTGCTGTATGGATAGATATCGTCGTCATTCTGGCAGGTCTTGAATTTTGAATGACGTCTCAAGGCAAATCGTATCAAGACGTTTCTTGTATTTTGTATGGTGTCTTGTATCAAATCGTATTTAGACTGGTAAATTTTGACCAATCATTGAACAAATGATGCACAAATTCGGCCAATAATTGACCATGTTTATTTCATCACAATCCTACATAGTTTGCCGGAATGGAACGAAAAATTTGTGTATGGTGCTTGTGAAACACATTTGTCGACGATTCTCACTCATGTTTGCCTGATCTCCGACGCTCACAACCGCTCCAACTTTTAGCCAATCAACATGAACAAGCCGAAGCCCGCGCGGTCAACGTCTTCATCTCGACACTGCACCCATACCTGTCCAATCACCACGCTCGCACGTGAGCTCGCCCTCCAGACGACGGTGATCGCATCGCTGCTCCTGCATCTGCCACATGTGACTCGCGCCGATTTCAACTCTCCTCGCCCGTTTCTGCCGCAATCGACAGTGCTCTCCCAACCAACGGACAGCTCGCTGATCGTGAGTGCAGTTGACGACTGCAAGTCTCAGCAGCAGAAGCCACTAGCAGCCGACTCCTGGCGTCCACGCTCACGTCAACCGATTTCTCAGCCGAATCACGTCCACTTCAGGAGTCAGCTCCTTGTTGTATTTGCACTCCATTCGTCGTGGAGGCGCCCAGCGAATGTCCGCTCCTTGCTCGCGCTGCACCAGATTGCGGGCCCAGAGGGTGGGATGTGGGGACGTCGACGTTCATGTACATTTTCAACAAGATCGCTAAGGACGGAAAGTCCCGAATGTGCTCTGCGGACGCGTGACCAACGAACGACATGCTCTTCTCGACTTAAGCGCCGCTGACGCCACTACTCAATAGTACGCATATCCGATCAATGGAATTTGCGCAGTTTTATAATTGGCGAAACATGTGAAAGAGTCCACAACAAGCCAGCACATACCGGAATTTGCGACTGGCTTCTGTTGGTTTTGTTTAGGAACTGCTGACAGCCAGTAGAGAGAGTTGCAAGGGGAACGATTTTGAAAAAGCTGAACGCGTTCAGCTCTGATGTTCCAGCTTCCCAGATCGAGCCCGCGTCCCTGCAGCTCAAGAAACAGCAAGACATACGCCCACAGTTCTAAGTACCGCTTCCACTCTACAGTTTCTGTTGCAACGATACCAGGATACTGTTACGTCATGCACCTCAATCGCCTGGGTGACCTATTGGAATATATGAAAGATTGGAAAACAATTTGTAGGTCGTGTATCTGAGTCAAATGTCATCCCTTTTAACTCTGTGCGCCAAAATGTCGCATTGTGCGAAAGTAATCCTGCTTCTTAGACTATAAATGTTACATCTCCTTGTTTGGCGGCACACCATTTGTTTTCCACGTGAATTGTACTCTTTCACCTTGAAAAAGTGTCAACATCAGATATTCCCTAGTCAACTAACTTCGTGCTTTCGCGAACGCGATTTTCAAACCACTACACACTACAGATATTTAGCCGCCTTGCCGCCTTGCAAGTTCTACATATTGCTTGGGAGCATCATCCAATCAAGTGCTCACTTTGACTCGTGAGCAAAATACAGTACATTTGTATAGTAAATCACATAACATCGGGTGGGCGGTCATATAAAATATGGCCCGGAGTACGATTCTATACTGATTATGGAGCTTCTTTCTGCACACCACCATTGCTATCATTCGCCTCGTCTGAAACCAACCTTGACAAACGTTGGACGTAGAACCATACGAAAGTTGCAGTTTTGAGTGTTCAATTGAACCATTAAGTTTTTTGCATGATTTTTGGACTGATTTAGTATCTACAATTTTTTCGGACGGTTTTAGTAGATGCATTGCTGAGAGTCATTCAGGTTCCTATTTTAGAGAGATGGTCAGTCGGTTTTGTGGGCCACATCGTGCCTATATCAATCAATACCTCGTATTTATCACTATTACAGTATTGATGCTCGGTTTGCTGGTGGCGAAGCATTCACACGATTGACGCGCGAGCCAACGCACGCCAAGCACACCAACGACTTCAGGGTGCGGACGTCTGGGATCCAGCAGCATCGACATCGCAAGCGATCAAGTGAGCCTGTGGCGCCATGGGTCGAGTGAGTGCGAAGCGCAAGATCAAGCAGTGCGACCCGTTCTTCAAGGGCAAGCGCGAGGGCGGAAAGAAAGCAAAGGAGTACGACCTCGCCCCGACGCAGTCCAAGCGCTCGAAGAAGCGGCAGCGCAAGCAGCAGGACGACGCAACGATCGAGCGGTACGTCACGCGCGTCTCGGAAGCCGATGCGTCTGCAGACGCTGCGCGCAGTGGGAAGAAGAACAAGAAGAACACGGTGAACGTCGGCTCGATCCGCGACGGCGAGAGCATGCGCGAGTTCCAGAAGCGCATTAGCACCGAAGTCAAGCGCGTGATCTACGACGAGACGAAGAAGACGAAGCGCAGCACGGAGAAGCGCAAAGAGTGCGTCCGTTGTCCTCCCTCTGTCTGTCTGTCTGTCTGAACTAGCAGCTCATTCACTCACACATGCCACTGCACGTACAGGTTCCTCCTCAAGAAGAAGACAAAGGAGAAGAACCGCAAGATGACGGACCAGGAGCGCTACGAGCAGGAGTTCCAGACCTCGGGCTCGACGAAGAAAGACTACTTTGACGGCGCGGAGACCGTGCGCTTTGGCGAACGCGTCGACGCGCCACCGGTCATGCCGAAGCTCAAAGGCATTTTCAAGAAGCGCGCCGAGCAGCTCGCGCAGCAAGGCACGCGCACGGCGAGTGGTGGCGCTCGCAAGCGCTCAAGTGGCAACAACAACAGCAACAGCAACAGCAGCAGCAACAGCGCGCGTCCTGTGAAGAAAGCGCGGCGGTGAACCGCACGACGTGCGTAGAGCGAACGAGAGCCACGAGCGAGCGAGCGAAGCACGAGCGCAGCAAGCAGAGCGACCTGTTAAGGTCCGGAGACTCGATCAGTCCATTCATCCATCCAGCCATCCAGCCATTCCGCCTCTCGTGTCCATCGTCCATGCAGTCTGATCCTCTCGCTTACGACTGACTGCCACAGCGTTGAGCGCCATGAACCATCGTCACTCGCACCACGCTCTCTCTCTCTTCCCACAGGCAGCCCGCCGTCTTGGACACAGTGCTAGGACTGCTGCTACGTGAGCAGAGCGTTCGTGGTCTTACGTGAGCGGGTCGACGAGACCGTCGCGCGAGTACTCGCGCAGGATCGCTGGGACCGACGTCGGGGGGATCATCCCGAGCTCCGTCACGACCATCGAGACGTAGTCAATCGGCGTGACGTCGTACACGAGGTTCAGGAGCTTGAGGTCCGGCAAGTCGCGCCAGTCCGAGAGCACGTGGCTCTGGCCGTGCGCGCCACTGTCGCGGCTCCGCGCTTTCGCTGTGCTCGACGACGACACGAGCTCGTCCGGGTCGCGCAGCTCGTTGTGCGTGATCGAGTCGAGCTGCACGCGGTCCGAGAACTTGTACGTCTCGCAGCAAAAGAGCACTGGGACGTTCGCTTCCCGCGCGTTCATCGCAACGAGCGCCGTGCCAACGCGGCCGACGGCGACGCCATTGCTCATGAACGCCGAGGCGCCGAGCAGGACTTTCGTGACGTCGCGCATGATGTACGACAGCGCGTGGATGTGGATGTACGTACACGCCAAGCCAGCGTCTGCGAGGCTCTTGACGAGCTTCTTGCCTTCAAAGTGCGGACGCGAGTCCACGACGACGACGCGGAACGACACGCCGCGCTGCTCGTGCGCGTGCTTGAGGATCATCTCCACGACGTTCGAGCGCGCGTACGTGAGCACGACGTCGCCGTCGCAGATCTTGGACTGCGCGTGCTTCGACACGGCCGACATCGCCAAGAGGATGCGACTGTGGATGTACTCGTCGATCTCGCTCACAATGTGCTTCTTCGCGTCGTCGTCACTGAGCTCCGGCGACGTCGTGCTGATGATGCTCCGGAGGCTCCGGATCGCATTGCCCATGCTAATGCAGTGCGGTCGGCAGTCAATGAGGTACTGAATGAGCGGCCGGAGCGACTTGTCCAAGTCGCGGCTCAAGACTTTGTTCGGCGGCGTGACGTAGTCGGCGATCACGCGCTTGAACGCCGTGAGCATCGCGATGCACCGCGCATTGCCGCCCGAGATCTTGCCCTCGGCGTACTGGAGCCCGAGCGCGAGCACCGCTGGGTGTACCTCTTTGTTCGAGAAGCCGACGTTGAGCGAGAGCGAGCTCTCGCGCTCGTACTGCGGCAAGTGCGAGAACAGCGGCACGTGCTTCTGCGCCTGCGTGCGCACCACAACGGACCCTTTCGAGCGCTTCGCAATGCGCTTCGCGTCGTCGTACTGGAGCCGCACGCCGCTCGCAGCGACTGGCTCAGGCTTCTTCACAGCAGCTTTCACAGCCGCAGGCGCCGTCGGCGTCGCAGCAGACGACGACGATGGATCGCGCGCCGCGCGCTGCGCTTCTTGCATCGCACGGCGCTCTTGCTTGGTCATCTTCTCGCGCTTTGGTGCCGGCGCGCCGCCTTTGGCTGCAAACGCTGCCGCAGCGAGCTTCTTGCGCTCAGCCTTGGACAACTGCGCTGTCGCGGCGCTGTCCGTCGACGCACTCGCTGGCGCGGCAGCAGCAGCAGTGGCGGCTTGGTCTATTGGGGCCAGTCCGACGTGCAGTAGAGCAGTGGTGTGTGAGTCCTAGGATGCGCTGGATAGAGAGCAGACGCAAGTGAGAGAGGGCGTCGCACCAGTGCTCGAGGCGGCAGTCGACGCAGATGGACCGAGACTCAGGCGCTCCATCGAGCTCTGTCAGCGGAAGTGCGCGTGTGTAGCGGCGTTCGGTAGCAAGCAAATAGACAGAGGGATGAAGAGACATGAGCAACGAGCTGCTGCTGGTGGCGCTAGTGGCTGTGGTGATCTCCACATGCACGTACCGCAGCGTCACTCGTCGCGACACCAGGCGATGGCGACCAGCCTTCCAATTGGCTTCTGCGGGGGTAGAGAGAGAGAGGCAGCCAAGCGTGAGGACGCAGGCCGCTGCAGACAGACTGACACTCACACACACACATGTGCGCCACTCACTCGTACTGGTCTTTCGCGCCGCCCTTCTTCTTCGTCGACGCGTCGAGAATGTCCTCTGCACACGACGCACGCTCGCTGTCAGTCGTCGCACACACACACACACACGCACACACACACACGCACAGGAGCGAGAGACGCACCGAGGTGCTTGAGCTCCGCGCCAGGCGCGAGCACCGGCGACTTCTTCGCGTCCGCCATTCGCTTCGGTTGTGATTGATTCGACCTATTCACCTACGTTTGTATACTATACAAACAAGGTGTGAAAAGGGGAGACTGACAAGACCTCAACCTACATTGACTCGACCCACTCTTGCGTCAAGGTGAACGAACTCGAAGCGACCTCGAGGCCACGTGAACGTTCGTGTGCTCTTAGGACCCCAGAGGCCGTGTCCACAGGAACCTTCACATGGCCAGAGCTTCTCTACTGCTACAAGGACTGAGTCCTGCTGGGACACACAACGACCCACGCTCAAGGAGAACTGGCGCGCGCTTTGGGCTTGGGGCTTTGAGCCTCCGACGACGACATCGTCAGAGGTTCGTTCTTAGCGATCGCAGGCAGCGGTGGTGGCGCGGCCAGTGCATCTGCAGTCGGCAGTGGCGACAGCGACGAGGTGCGCCGACGCGCTGCGTTCCTCAGCCGCCTGCTGCCGCTCGCTGTTGCGGCATGTGCACAGCACGCCGAGTTGAGCGCCGAGCTCGTGCAGTTCCTCCTCAAGCTCCAGAAGCAGACGAGTAGCAGCATTGGCAGTAGCAGTAGTGGTGCTGGTAGTGGTACTAGCAACAGCAGTAGTGGTCGCGTGAAAGCTAGTGGCGCTCGCGACGACAGTGCAGGACGGAGCAGTGGCAGTGGCGGCAAAGACCTCGACGACGTGCTGCGCGAGGCGTACGCACTGCTGC
>JAASFT010000968.1:0-10945 GCA_023333885.1 Globisporangium parvum
GACGGACACTGCGTGCTGCAGTTCGCCTGGGAGGCGCAGCACATCTCGCCGTCCGAGTTCTACAACAACTGCGCCGATGTCAAGATCGGCGGTGGCTCGAGCGGCAATGACGCGGATTCGTCGACGAGTGCTCCACCAGTTGTGACGTCTGCACCAGAAGAGCCCGACACCCCTGCAATCACGCCTGCCCCTGTCACGGCTGCCCCACCGGCCTCGGGTGGCAAGTACGTCGGCTCGACACCAGACATGACACTCTGGTGCAACTGGAACTGCCCGAACTTTTGCCCGTCGGACCTGTGCAAGTCGGCGTAGATGTCGTCGCCACTGTCCGTCTTCGCGAGTACATCTGTCGATACTAGCAGCCACAGCAGTTCTATGTTCCTACATGTGCATGTCCCTCTCTCAATCAACAATCATCTATCATCACCTTGTCTTGAAGCCTGAGCGAAGTGGGGCGGCGCTGTGTTGAGCTGAGCAGCGACGCCGAGTGTGAGTGTAGCAGCGAACGTCGAGGTCTTCATGGTTTGCTGGAGAGTAGCTGGAGAGTTGGAGAGCGTGAGCTGGACAGGAGGCGTGGTGCTGGACGTGGCCAATGCAGGAGCTCGAGCTCGTACGTGGCAAGGGTGGCTGAAGAGCTGGTTGGCGAGAAGCATGAAGACGTGCTATTCGTGCGCATGTTGAGTCGAGCCGAGGCGCTCCAGCAAAGCCGAAGCGAGTTGAGCCGTTCACGACGCCTCGAAGTCGACAACTGACGCTATTTTCAGTCCTGGCTCGAAACTTCACATGCCTGCTTGACGTTGTTTCGATCTGCCGCCTTGACGTCCAAGGCAACTTGGACGAAAGCGAGCGAGTGAGTGAGCGCGCTGCCTGACGGTGCGTGTGGAGAGCAGTAGCAGTGACATCAGCAGCAGTCGCATTAGCACGAGACATTCAGCAGAGTCATGGACGAGCAGGGTGGGAGCAGCGGCACCAATGGACCCAGTGGCTCGACAAAGGACAAGGAGACGGTCAAAGTCGTCGTGCGGTGTCGCCCGCTCTTTGGGAAAGAGATCGTCGAAGGCCGCAAACCGATCGTGACGATCGATACACAGGCGTCGATCGTGTCGATCAAGTGCCCAGAGAACGACCAGATCAAGCCGTTCACGTTCGACTCGGTCTACGACGAGACCACGTCGCAGCGCCAGTTCTACGACGAATCGGCGTATCCGCTCGTAGAGAGCATCTTTGAGGGCTACAACGGCACCATCTTTGCGTACGGCCAGACTGGGTGCGGCAAGACACATACGATGCAGGGCAAGGATAGTCCGCCCGAGCTCCGCGGGGTCATTCCGCTCTCGTTCGACCACATCTTTGAGAGCATCAGCGCGGATCCGTCGCGCGAGTACATGGTGCGCGCGTCGTACCTCGAGATCTACAACGAAGACATTCGCGACTTGCTCAGCGACGACTCGAAGAAGAAGCTCGAGCTCAAAGAGAGCGCTGATGGCTCCGTGTATGTCAAGGACCTCACTGAGGTCGTTGTGAGCGACGTCGACTCGATCAACAGGTGCGTTGCAAAGCTGCTCGTTGTCGCTCTCTCACGTTGTCGCTATGACGATTCACCGACGTTGTGCGATGTGTGATCTCGACAGAGTCATGAGCCGAGGGTTCAAGAACCGAACCGTTGGTGCAACGCTCATGGTTCGTGCTCACGGCTTGACTGCGACGCAGCTGGGTGCTTGCATGTGATAACCGAGAGAGCTGACAGTGTGTTTGGACGACTCTCGCTCTTGCGATAGAACGAAGGCTCGTCGCGGTCGCACTCGATCTTCACAGTCGTGGTCGAGACGAGCCAGAAGATCGAAGGACAGGAGCACTTCAAAGCCGGCAAAGTAGGACGCAGTTCCCATTTCGCGCTCAAGTACTGGAGTGTCGCGTCTGATGGCTCAAGCACAGTCTAACACTTGTGCCTATGTGTGGTGTGTGTGAGCAGCTCAACCTCGTAGACCTCGCTGGAAGCGAGCGACAGAGCAAGACTGGCGCGACAGGGAACCGCCTCAAGGTAGGAAGAGACCAAGGTAACCCGGCCAGTGTCTCCATCCAGCACACTCGCACTACGCTTGTGGATGTGCCGACGCGCTCTCCCTCTCGCTCGCCCTATCACACTCACGTAGGAAGGATGCAAGATCAACTTGAGTCTCTCGGCGCTCGGGAACGTCATCTCGGCGCTCGTCGACGGCAAGGGCAAGCACATTCCGTACCGCGACTCGAAACTCACGCGCCTGCTCCAGGACTCGCTCGGTGGGAACACCAAGACGCTCATGGTCGCTGCCGTGAGCCCTGCAGACTACAACTACGATGAGACGCTCTCGACGCTCCGGTACGCGAACCGAGCCAAGAACATCAAGAACAAGCCGATCGTGAACGAAGACCCGAAAGACGCCAAGCTGCGCGAGTACAAAGAGGAGATTGAGCGGCTCAAGAAGATGCTCGAGACGCAGTCGCGTGGGAGTGTGCTCGGAAGCGCCAGCGGCATGTCGACACCTCGAGCAGACGCAACACCGCCGCGCAGTGCGCTTAGCTCATCAGAGAACGCGACGCGCGAGAGTGCGAGCGCAACAGACGTTGTCGACCAAGCGCTCGCGAAAGAGCGCGAAGAGATTGCAAAGTACCAGCGCGAAGCTGCAGAGATGCTCGAGCGCGCCAAGCAAATGATGGACGAAGCAAAGGCGCTGCAAGAGGCGCAGCAGCAGGAGCGAGCGAGTGGCGCGAGTGCGCTTCGGACAGACACACTGGCGCAAGACGAGCTTGGAGTCTCAATAGCAACACATCCACAGATATCGCGAAGCCCAACTGGTGCGACAGACACGGCGCTGCAGACAACAGAGCGCAGCAACGCCACACCCGATGACGCAGTCGATCCCGTGCCGACGCTCACATCTGCATCACCAACCGAGTCGCCAACGATCGGGTCCCTACCATCCAACACCACTGCTGCTGCTCCGCCTCTGGGTAGCTTACCGCCACTCAAGACGCCTCGCGCCAAGCAGCTGTCTCGTCCCGACGTCCTTGCAGAGCTGCCACCAGAGAAGCGCGAGCAGTTCCTCCGTCAAGACAGCCGAAGCGAGACGGCGCCACTCGCAAGTCCGCGCGTTGCTGCGCCAGCGGCTCCGTCGCCAGCCGCGCAGTCAAAAGCCGACGACGATGCGATCGCGAAAGCCGTGAGCGAAGCGGCGCGCGTTGACGCTCAGGCAAAAGCGATGATGGTCCGCGCAGAACAGATGATGCGCGACGCCGAGCAGCGTGCACTCGAAGCAGCGCAGCGAGTCACGGTCGTGAAAGAGGTCGTCGTGAAAGAGGTGATCCCAGACCACCACGTGCGAGAGCAAGCCGAGCTAAAGGAGTTCAACCAGACGATCTTGGACCAGCGCGATCGCATTGGCGTCGAGCTCGCAAAGACGCAGCAAGTCATGGAGACGTACATGAAAGAGAAGCAAGCGCTGCACGCAAAGCTCCAGAAGATCGAGAGTCAGATCCTCGGCGGGACATCGACGCGCAGAGGCACTAGCGGCGCGGGGGACAGTAGCGCTCCTGACAGCAGTAGTAGCAGCACGCGGCCGCTCGTAGACTCCGAAGTCGCACTGCTGCAGCAGCAAGTCGAGTACCGCCGAACGCAGATCAAGCTCAAGGAGAAGATGAAGAAAGAGGCGCAGAGCGAAGCCGCGCGCAAGGCGTTGGCGCTCGAGAAGCAGCAGATCGAAGTGGAGCTCAAGACTGCGCAGGAAGCTGCGCAAGCGAGTCTCGCGGCTGCAAAGAAGAAAGCGAGCAAGTACCGCAGCAAGCTCGAGGCTGCGCGGCAGGAGATCGTGGACTTGGCGGGCGAGTTTGAGCGCGAGCGCGAGAACCTCCTCGACACGATTCGCGAGCAGACAAAAGAGACGAAGCTCCTGGAGCAACTCGTTGAGCTCTTCTTGCCGCAGAACGAGCTCGTGAAGGTCTGGGAACGCGCAGTGTGGGTCGACGAGCGCGAGGAGTGGACGCTCCCGAAGCTCAAGCCCCGGAGTGACTTTCAAAAGATCAAGCTCCCGACGTTGCACCTTCCAGGAGGGAACAGCAATGGCCCGAGCACTAGCAGCAGCACTGGCGCCGAGTCGGGTGGTGCTGAAGTGATCTCGGATGACGACTGCGCAGTGGGGACGGCACCGACTGGCGGCGGTGGCAACTCGACTGTCCGCTCGTCGTGCTCATCCGCGAGCTCGTCGAAGCGACAGAAGCCGAGTCTTAAAGACCCACCGTCGGCCTACTACGCTGGCGCTATGGCGTCCAAGCCGTCGAGCAGCACTGACGCAACGATGTTCACGACTCGTGCAGACGACCTCAATGGGTTCCCGTCGTCGTTCTTGCCGTCGTATGGAGGCGTCGCTGGCAACAGCAGCAGCAGTAGTGCGTCGTACGCGACGATCTCGTCCCATCATCCGCCACCCATGCACTCGAGTCGCGTGCTGCCGCCAGAGAACGGCCGTCTCCCCAGCGCACTGCGGTCGAGTCGGTACGAGCCGCCAACGGACGAGCCGAACGGCGAGAGCAGCTCGCATCCCAAGTCATCCTCATCGTCGTCATCCTCATCGCTATCGAGCAAGCGAGCATCCGGATCCAGCGCTGCGGCAGCGACGAGCTCTGGGTCACGCGAGCGCAAGCGCAGCAAAGAGCATCGCGAGAGAGATCGTCACGGCGCTACCTCGTCGCTCTTGCCGCCGACAAACAACGAAGGGCGGTCGCCGCAAGCGAATGCGAGTGAGAAGTTCTTTCCATCAGAAGACGATCTGCTCGCGCCACTTGCGAGCGAGTACCAGCCGCGCGATCGCTTGCAGTCGCGCAAAGGCTCTCGCCAGGGCTCTCGAGGTGGCGACGCGACTGCGAGTAGCAGCAGTAGCAGTGGACAGAGCGGCATGCACGAGTTTGACTTCCCGCCGCCAGCGGATCGATCCAGTCGCGGCCCGTCCTCGAGCAGCACGAGCAGCGACTCGCGACGCCATCGCGAACGGCACGAAGACGCACACGTAGACGATCTCGTAGCAGGCTCTGCTCTGGACGCGTCAGACGGCGTCGTTGCTGTGTCGAGTAGCAAGAAGAAGGCTTCGTCCTCGTCGTCCTCTAGCAAGCACAAGAAGAAGCGCGAGAAGAGGGACAAGCACGCCGCGGCGTCGCCCCTTGGCGCAGCAGACGTCGATCCGTACAACGGCTTTGACGTCCCGGACCTGCAGTTTGGTCGCGCAGCGGTGCAGTCGCCAGAAGACGCCGAGTACTACTAGAGCCACAGTCCGGACGAGCAAGTGTAGTGCCGAGCTATCGTTGCAACGTGACGAGACAGACGACGCCTGAGCTCCACACAAGCGCGCTTGCGAGCCGCTCGCGCGAACGAGACGCGCAGTGTACTCGATCGATTTTGAAAGCCATCGCCTGTACGAAGGAAGTACCGAGTCTGTCAGTGAGCCTACCCTCGCTTGGGCTTACGCGTCTGCTTGGCTTGACTCGCTGATGCGCCAGCGTGCTGCCGCATCTTCTTCTGCGCTTGGAAGAACGCGAGCGAGTCTGGGTCTTGCGCACGAATGCGCTCGACCTCCATCTGATCAAACTTCTCGCCATCATCGAGCTTGTCGTCCTTGTTGAATGCAAACGCGTGGCTGCTGTCGAAGCTCCGACGCGCGCGTCCGCGTCCTGGACTCGTCTCGTCCTTTGCAAGCGCGAGGCTATGGCCTTCGTCGTCGTACCAGTCTTCAAACTCGCGCACGAGCCGCATGCGCAGGAGCTCGACGCTCCGGTGTGTGAACTCGAGCTCAGCTTTCGCGGCTTTGAGGTCGTCAAAGAGCGAGCGGTAGTCGCGCTTCGCTTCGCGCTCCGCCGTCATGAGGAGGAACTCTTCTTCGTCGACAACCTCGTCGCGTCGCTGCTGCTGCTGATGCGTGTGCGTTGGCGACTGCGCCTTGCTGTGAGGTCCTCCTGCTGCCGCGCTTGCTTTCTTGGAGGTCGTGGGCGAGGTGCCACCGCTGCGGTGCGTCCGCTTCTCTTCGAGCTGGGCTTTGACCGTGTCGATCTGCGCTTTCACTGCGTTCACGCGCTGCGAGAGCTGCTTCACTTTGTGCTTGGCGTCAGCGAGCTTGTCTTTCTCTTCGTGGAGGCTCCGCTGGACCTTCTTGCCGGAACCGGTCTTGTAGAACGCAAACGCGTCGCTCTTGAGCCGCATCGCATACGCGTCGTGGCCGTCGCTGTCGTCGCCACTGCCAGCGTTGCTCGGATCGTCGTGCGTGCGGCCACTGCGCTCGTCAATGCTAGCGTCCAAGACCGGCCGGGCAGGCGACGGACTGCGGTGGCGCGCTCGGCCGCCATCGTGCGTCGTGCCGCCAGTCGGCGATCCGAGCGGACCGCTCGCTTTCACGTCGCGCGTCTTCTTGACAGTGTCCATCGTCGATGGCCGCGCTGCGCCAGAGACGATGCCGAGCCCAAAGCCCACGGCGCCTGGCTCCTCGTCACCGACAAAGTCGTCGTAGTGCGCACTGCCACTGCCGCCAGCGCCACTGCCCAGTTCGTTGCTGTTGTTGTTGTTGCTGCCGCTGCTCGTGCTATGGATGTCAGCGCGTGAGCCATTCGAGCTCTTCGTGCGCGACGCGCTCGAGCCAGCAGAGCCGGCGCGGATCGACGCACTCGAGTGGCTGAGTGCATCGCTCTCAGCGTTCTGGAGCAGGAGCTTGAACTGCCGAAAGAGCTCGCGGATCTCGTGGATGCTGTTGAGCCGCAGCACTTCGTCCTCTTTCTCCGGCGTCGGGGCGTCGACAAAGTGGCGAACCACTTGCATGAGCTGGTGCTTCTGCTCTGGCGTGTGCTCCTCGTAGACAGCGCCTGTGCGCTCCACGAGTGCGTCGTGCATGATGAGCTCGTGCTTGAGCTCTTTGATCTGCTTCTCGTACTTGCGCAAGAGAATCGCTGGGTCGCTCTCGACGATCGTCGCGACTTCGTTCTGCACGCGCATCATGCGCTGCGCGAGCTTGAGCGTCGAGATCGTCTCTTCCAAGTGCTTGCTCTCGCCCTGTCAGTACCAGACACGAAGGAGACTCCGTCAGCCAGTCTGCCAGTGCCTCTTTGTCCATGTCGTGCGCCTGGACACACGCACGCACCCAGATGCAGGCAAACATGAGCGTGTTCGAGTTGCCGCCGAGCGAGTCCTTGAGCACGTTCGTGAGCTTCGTCTGGCGATACGGAATGTGTCGCGGGTCTTTCGAGCTCAGTGCGACGATGCACTGCTCGAGGAAGCTCAGGCTCTGATTGATGTACATCGACTCTTTCTTGATCGTTGCCGTCGCGCTAGTGCTACTGCCTTTGCTCTCGCTGTCGTCCATCGTCTTCTTGAGGCGCTCGCTCCCAGCGAGGTCAACGAGGTGGAGCTTACTGTGCACGACGCGCTCGTTCCCACCCGCACGCGACTTCTGCGCAATGTGGAGCGTAAAGATGCAGTGCGACCGGTTCGAGCGCTTGTTGAGCTGGTGCTCCGCGACCGTGCGCTGGAGCTCGCCGTTAAAGAGCTGGTCGAGCGCGTCCTGCTCGCTCTCGACTTCGACTTGCGTCAGGCCGCGCACGTACGTCCCACGCGCGTCTTCGACAACGACAAAGTCGCCGCGGTGCGGGTCGCCCGAGCTATCGGGGGCACCAAAGTGCTCCAGCAAGTCGTAGATGCGGTCGTTGTAGATCTCCATGTACGACACTTTGATGCTGTACGCGAGCTCGATGCGGTTCTCGACCTCTTCGTACACTTGCGCGACGGCGCGCGGCGCAATCCCGCGGTGCTGGTAGTTGCGCGTGTCGCCGATCATCGTGAACGACTTGCCGGCGCCAGTCTGCCCGTACGCGAGGATCGTGCCGTTCACGCCGTCGACGACTGCGCCGTGGACAATGTCGCGCGCGATCGCTTCATACACTTTGTCTTGTCCAGCGTTGTGGAGCACTTGGTGGAACTTGAACTTCCAGCAGTCCTTCTTGTTCGACGGCGCAGCAGCAGCGACGCTCGCGACCGACTGCGCGTTCGCAGCACTGCTGCTGCTGCTGCCAGTGTCGGCAAACTTGGGCGGCGACGACGCGCCATTGAGCGAGCTCGCGTGCACAGTGACTGTGTTTTCGTCTGGATCGACCAAGAGCTGACTCGTTGCAAAGTTCGCAGTCGGCCGCGTGCGGATGATCACCTTCACGCCGTTCTTCCCCATTGCTTCCGAGTATCGGTCGTGAGAGAGGCGATTCGGACGTGGAGTGATGAACGTGACACAGGCGCATGCAGATCGTGAGCGATGGAGAGAAGCGCGAGGCGCTGCTAGCGCTAGCGGTGGTCTTACGTGGAGCTCTTCGTTGCGCTTGCCTGTCTGTCGGTTGCGTCTGCCGAAGCTCACTCGCACTTTGTGGAGCGTGAATAGTATATGCGTGTACCGAAAAACGTCGTTAAAGTACGTTTTTGATAGCAACAACAATTCCACTATCTCCTTGTTTATCATAATAAATCGGTAGAATGTGTTTTCGGTTGCGCACAATTTTCGAAATCAGATTGCGGCTTTCGCTCGTTGACGCGATAATAGAGCACTCTCATACAAACGCACAGAGCATCGCTGGTCACAGAATCGCTTCAATAGTAGTCTCCTCA
The DNA here is from genome assembly GCA_023333885.1 of Globisporangium parvum. NCBI lineage: Eukaryota > Oomycota > Peronosporomycetes > Pythiales > Pythiaceae > Globisporangium > Globisporangium parvum. The sequence continues at coordinate 8,660 of JAASFT010000968.1, forward strand.
CTGTTGCACATCAACCCTACCGTAAAGTACGAATGTGTGGCTCACAAGTGTAGCAGTCGCACAAGTGACGACCAACAACAGGAACACGAGGATGGCGACTGCAAGTTGATGGAAGCGTCGAAGGTCTCGGCGACGACGACGACGGCGACCTGACAGCACCCACCCACACAAGCACACACAAGCACAAGCGCGCGCACGAGAGCACACGCCCAACGTCAAGATCTGGATGCGTGCAGCGAGCTCGTAATGGCGCCACCTCGTTCGCGCACGCTCTCCACCACCACCACCACCTCTTGCACGCGCAGTACGACGATGCGAATACGCCGTCGCCGTCTTCACCACCACCTCGCTCTCGCACTCGCTCTTCTCACTGCATGCTCTCAACTTGCAGTCGTCTCCGTCGCTAATGCCGCCGCTGCGGCAGCACCAAAAGTGGTTCGTATGGCAAAGTGGAACGTCAACAGCCTCCGCTCGGACGACGACGTGCTCAATCGCGTCGCGATCTTGACGACGAGCCGAGACAGCGCGGATGCGTGGTGCATGGGACTGCTTGTCGCGCCCGACGCGCTCCTGACGTACGCCCACTGTGTCACGGACAAGAACATCACGTGGGCGTTCTTCGGGAACACGCGCGCGAGCTTTGACGAAGCGCAGCAGAAGGCGCCAGTACCGCCGTCGTCAACAGACGCGCCAGACCAGGCGATGTCGTACGCCATGAACGACACAGGCAGTCGACCATCCAGCGACCTGTGGCGCGACATCGCAGCAGGGAACGACTCCATTGCGACGCCGTCAGCAACGCTCCTAGCGCCACTGATCGCTGCGGTCCAGCCACGGAACGGAACGACTGCTACTGGCAGTGCTAGCACCAACCACGCCACGAACAGCGCCAATCGCAGCAGCAGCAGCTCAGCGCACAAGCGCTCGCTGCGCAACGCCGAGGTCGAGGTCGGCGACGTCGCGAACTGGGTCGCAGTGACCGACGTGATCGTCCATCCAGCGTACGACCCAACCAGCACGACGGCGTTTGCAAAAGACATGGCGATCGTGCGCCTTCAAGCGCCGCGTGAGAACGTCACGCCGTTCCAGCTCTTGCCAGACGAGCCAGTGCGCGTGAACCGCACGCGAGTCGAAGCGCGGAACGAGTACATCGGCTACCGCATCTCGAACGCCTTCGTCACGCGCTCTGAAGCGGAGAAAGCACAGGCGATCGGGTCGTTCTACCGCACGTTCTGGCGCTACTGCACTGGCGCGCGTGTGAACGGCAAGGTGCTTGCGCGGAAGCAGCGGCGGCGTGACCAGATGTGCGTCGTGCCAGCAGAAGTGGCGAAGCGCGTAGCGCTGAGCACGATCAATAGCTTCGTGCTCGTGGGCGACCAGCTCGCAGGCTTGAGTCTCTGCTACAGCACGGACTGCCAGAAGAGCGTCGTGCATCCGTTCGCGCTCGTCTCGGGCGTCAAGGACTTTCTCCAGCGCGCGACGCAGAAGCAAGACACGTGGACCAACAAGACGCTGTTTGCCATCGGCGGGAGCTCCGCCATGCTCCAGGGCTACCTCGCAGGACTGCGTGCGACGAAGGCGAGCAAGAACTTTTGCCTCGGCACGCTCATTGCGCCGCACGTCGTGCTCACTGCTGCGCATTGCGTCACCGGTGCGACGTTCAGCTACGTCTCGGTCGGGTCGCTGTACTCGGCGTCTGAAGACGACGGCGAGCAGATCAAAGTCAAGAGCGTGGCGATCCACTCGGCGTTCAACGCCACGTCGTTCGTCTACGACTTTGCGCTCGTTGAGCTCCAGTACATGAGCATCCAAGCGCCACTAGCGCTCGACAACGAACCGGACCCCGAGCTCTTTCGCACCTCGACACTGACGTTCTACGCCTACAGCGACGCGACAAAGACGGCGGCGAGCGCGAGTACAGAGAAGCAGATGCTCGAGTCACTCGCGCTGCCGCTCGTCCGCACGTCGGTGTGCACAGCGATGATCAATGACGCGTTGTTCGATACGAGCGCGATCATCTGTGCCGGCGGCGAAGAAGGACGCGATGGGTGCCGAGGCGACTCGGGTGCACCGCTCGTGCAGGACTCGAGTGGCGACGACCGGTACTTGGTCGCGCTCTCGAGCTTTGGCTGGGGCTGTGGCATCAAAGGCGTCCCGGCAGTGTACGCCAAGGTGACAGCCGCCGCGAGCTTCATCCAGAAGAATGTCGTCGGGCACACGTGGCGCTACACGTTCAACAGCAACGGGCAAGTGGTGACTCCGACCAACGATGACGATGACGATGAC